>JADBJO010026399.1:12500-22574 GCA_016801955.1 Conus betulinus | reverse complement strand
ATGGCCCCTCAAATGACAAACTGCTTTGTCGTAAGTAGGCCCTCTATTTAATGGGTTAGGGTCATATTTTTGTAAAGCTCATTTTCTTGGGTTGTATAAATTTTCATAAAATAATTTAACTATTCTTAAATTGCACTGTGTTTCTGTAATTGTTTCTCCTATATCGTCTTCTAAATTATACATACATTTATCAACAAAGTGCCTTTTTTCCAATCCACAAAAGGATTTGAGTTTTTTCACCACTCTGTATCCATTTTGCTTTACCGACCTTACAATCATCCACTGTTCTTTTTCGGAGGGTTTTCCAACACGTTTTTCTTCCTTTCAGCTCATTTACCAATAGTTTCACATCTATTCTCTGCCATCTCTGATTCTATTTTCAGATATTCCTTTATTAGTGCCTCCTCTATGCTTTTTTTTGTCTTTCTTTTTTTGCTTTTCTGTTTTTTTTATACACAGCCTAGGATATTGATTTACCTCTTATTTCCAGGAGTAACATTTCAAAAAAATAACTGATCGCTAATACTTAACTGTAAGTCCTCATTTGGAATACTTTCAATATTGTCTTTATTATATACCATCAAAACTATACTGTTTTTTAACTTCTAACAGAGTGTTTTTTTTTAAAGTAGCCACGTACTGTTTATCTTCAGTAATGAATTATTTGAATTTCCAATAACCTCTATGTTTCTTTTTATTTCTTTTTGAAATCCAGGGTAACTATAGAGTGGTCTGAACGATAGCCCTGTTTTAATTCCAGCATTTTTATATCAAGCATTAGGTGGCTTGAGATAAAAAAAAAAATAGTCAAGTCTACCCAGCTGAGAAGAAACTGATCCTTCGCCATGTATACTGTTTTATTATGGGTACAGCTCCCTCCATACATCCACCCATATATATGTATCCATTATATAATGTAACGTCTGACGTGATCTTCGACGGCCCACCTGCTGTATCTAAAGGTATCTTGCTCAGGATTCAGTGCAAACATTCCAGTTTTTCCCCCAACAATGAACATGCTCATTTCCTACCTTATCAATTTCTGTCATAATGTTTTCAGAAAACTGAGGGGTATCATTTTCACTGGTCCATAGATATTTACCAGTGTCATTCTTTTGCCTAATACTTCAATATCAAGAATGATATAACAACCTTGTGCATCCCGAACCACACTATGTAATTTATATTCAAATTTATTGGTAAAAAAAAACCCCACCCCATTCTATTTGAGTCAATTCCATTCAGGATGCAGTCAAATCCCCATAATGATCTTATGAAATTTTCAGACTCTGTCTCAATGTGGGTTTCTGTAAGAATATGAATATGTGCCTTTTGTTTTCTTAGGTAATCAAACACATTCTTTCCTCTTATGAAAGTCATTTAGTCCATTCGTATTGAAACTCATGATTTGTAAAGAAATCCATTTTTTTCTCCCATTTTTAAAAAAAAGTTACATATACATTCAACCTACATGATCAACATAATCTCGTACATCCAATCCAAGTCAGAGTTATGTGATAATGTTCTAAAAATCTTAGTGGAAAGATGTATCCACTCCTGCATTTCAACATACCCCAATCATAACACACGCACACACTCAAAACCTGTACGTATGGGGGTAAATGATCTTTTCTGCTGTCCGGTTTCATAATCCATATAAGTATTACATGCACATGAAACCATCGCCTGCCAGATCATAAACCAGCAGTTTGTTTTTTCTACAGCCAATAGCCTACGACACATGAATGGAAGCCTAGACTGAATGAGCTTTTTCCCCCATAATGTCAGATTGACAGAAGAGCCAGAACAGTGCAGTAACAACGCTAGAATGACAGATGAGAGAAACAGTAGCACTGTGAGAAACGCTACACACAGCACAAATATTTGGGAGAGGAGCGAACCCACATCAAAACATTCCTCACGAAGACGAACATGGACAGACAAAACACAACCTACCCACCACAAGAAAATCCCACTACCCATAATTTCTGGGTCGACCTCTGCAACCCACTTCCTCACCACATATCAAGAACAATGACGAGCGTAGTCAAGTATCCAGTACTCCCATAAGAACAGACATAAGTAAATAACAGTAATAGGATGTGACCGGCGTTGCAATCACACTGACTGGGCATTTGAAGTGCACGCCTGTCAGCCCAGTGCCGCTTACAACCTCGAAAAAAAAACAGTTTAACTCATGCTGATCAAGCCACGATCGCACTAGTAATTTTTTCCAGCACAATAACACGATGAAAGGAGCGCGGAGAAGTAAATTACATCCAGGAAGAAGCTCTAACTCATTTTTGAATAAATTCCAAGCAGAGGCTATCGCAGTTATCACATAATACACATCTTGTGATCATAACACTTTCGCTAAAGTGTGGGAAAAAAAGAAAAAAAAAAAAGAAAAAAGGGTATATATTTCAGTTCATTTCCACAGCATTTCCCTCCCCTTTCTCTCCCTTTTTCCCCTTCCCTTTCCTCCCTTTTTCGGAGTGATTCAACTCGTGTAGCAGACGACGCGTAAAATGGTTGCAAATAAATCAGTCCTTACGAGCTCAGGGGGCCAATATCACGTCTATATAACGTTTATGTCCATCAAGATCTGCGATCGAGGTAATGTTAATTACTTTACCTGCAAGTGTCTTGACCATCACCGTTCCCATTTTTAGTCCACGCCTGGCTGCAAACAGAGGTGTCACTTTTCACTTTACTGAAAAGAGTGAACGCTCTGGGGTCAGATCCTCCACTAAAACAACCTGGAGCCGCGTAGATTCCTGCGGGCGCAGAGGACGGCATCTCGTACTCCTTGGGACGCGAACCCGGCGGATGATCCCTCTGGGTGTAGACTTCTTGCCGTTGGTACTGTTTAATCTTCTGGCCGTTGTCTGCTTTGCAGGACCAAGGTGGTGACAGGCTTCAATATCCGTGTGTTCCAACCTTAAGCTTCAGTTTGTCTCGAATCAAGGTAAGCACTTTGTTTTCGCACTCTTTGGTTGATTCTGAATTGCTGCCTTCCACTGCTTCGTCGATGCCCAGTATTCTGATGTTGTTCCTACGAATGTAGGCAGAAAGTTCTTCCGATCGATTATCGGCCGTGCATTTCACTTCTGTCAAACATACTGTTTAGCCCCTCCTCATGCTCTTTCAAGTCTCTCACTTCTTTCTTCAGTCGGTCATTTTCTGTCTGCAACTGAAACACCGCAGATCTAAGTTCATCGATCGTCTGTGCAAGCTTGGAGATTTCTTTCCCATTTGCGCACAATTTCAACATGAGATCCTCGTTGGGTCACACCATGGATTCTTGAGCAGAGCATCCATGTCTTTAGACTTTTCTACCTCTCCGAGGAGGAGGGTCATGCGACCCAATTTTATTGTACACACCTAATCGTTGTTTCTTTTAAAATGTCCATGAAACGGGACACATGGGGAGTTGAAAAAACTCTCAAGCTGATTGTCCTGTTCGAATCTCTGGATAGTTAGCTCCACACACACACCCCACCACACACACACACACACCACACACACACACACCACACACACACACACACATCATCATCATCATCATCATCATCATCATCATCATCACCATCATCGTCGTCGTCGTCGTCGTCATCATCATCATCATCATCATCATCATCATCATCGGCGTCGTCGTCGTCGTCGTCGTCGCCATCATCATCACCATCATCATCTGCACGCGCTCTGAAATCTGCCTTACATGGCCCTGTATAACCAGCGTTATGTTTGTTGAATTGTAGTTGGGAAACTCTTTATTGTTCTGATATTTGGTTTACAAGGCAAACTGTAGCACTTTGCTCTGGACACTTTGATCATGGAGGAAACACTGAAACTACTATTTCAGGGAAACCTTCCCGAAAAGGCACTGATGGATACAAAGTCTGACATCAATCTCAAGGGCTTCAGTGCCGTTCATGGAATTTTGACAGCTGTCATACGCGGCGGGGCTGTCTTGTTTGGGATAAAAGAAAAGGTATGAAAGCAGAATCAAATACTTTCTTGCCAAAGAAACAGACTTACACAATGCTGAACGCTGGAGCTTCATTGTTTATTTCCTTACTTCGAGTGTTGTTTAATGTTGTTGTTGTTGTGTTGTTGTTGTTGTTGCTGCTGCTGTTGCTGCTGTCGTCGTAGCCTGGCTAAAAGACTCCAGGAATCATCCGAACTGTCAAAGTACTTGAAACACTATGGCACAAATGCATCAGCTGGGGATGAGAACATTACGTGTGTGATCGTTTTGTTTGCCACGTGGGCAGCCACACTCCAAATTGGGGGATTTTGGAGACTGAAAATGTTATTAAACGAATTTACAGGTTCGAGTAAAACTGAGTTTGTCTGCGCTTTTCCATGCATGGTGCTTTTATAATGGAAATGTTTTGGTAGACAGTAAAGCTATGACAAAATTTGAACGAATTGACTTTTTCAGTGACATATTAAATTCGAAGATTTCACTTGTCAGTGTTTGGTCCATCCCCTTGCGCACTATCTTGTTCTGACTCGTCTTGAACTGAATGATCAGACGACTTTGTGTAATCTTACTTTTATTTGTTTTGCTTTAGTTATCTAAGTCTTAGGATTAATGTGCTTCTCGATTTGTATCAGTAATTTACTTTTCATGTTAAAAAAATGTCGCAAGACTAAGCAGAGGCGTGGAGTGAAGACCGCATGTCACTGGTCTTCTCTCTGTCGTTGTCCTGTCTACATCGAAGGCAAAGTGCGCGGTTGTGTTGGAATCAGGTTGTATCCGGGTCTCTGGATTATTCATCATTGAGTCCCCCAAGACAGCAGATTAACAGCTTCTGAGACAAACCGGGACACGGATTACCAAGTATCTGGAATCTCCAGTGATGCCACGGCTGTTCCACCTTCAGAATTGTCATCTGGTTATTGCTGCAGGCTCCAGAACATGATTATAATCAACATTTTGAATGCTACCTTCTTCGCGTCTTCATGATTGTGAACGTGATTTTGCTTGCGCCATTTCTCATCATTTTTTACGCTGTCGAGCGGTTGCACTCTAAAGCTTTATCAAGTGTTGGCAGAAGATAATCTGCAAAGGGGAGGGAGAGGTGGCGGATCTTCATTTGACAAAAGCATCTGTGCAGTTTTCCGAAATTTCATTTAATTGGGAGTGGGATTGTGGGGTGGATGAGGGAAGGAGAGGATAGGGGAGGTGGTGATCCAAACTCTTGTAAACATGGTAGGGGTGGGGGGGAGGTGAGGGGGAACAAGAGAAGGAGGGTGGCAGCAGATATTCCATAACTTGATTTCCATATTTTGGGAGCTTCAAACATGAGAGGGAGGAGGAGCTTCTCCGATTTCGTGGGTAGTGTGGAAGGGAAGAGGGGGCGGTGCCCCTCAGCATCCCCATTTCTGACACCACTGTAATTTATTCATACTGGTACAGTGTGGGAATCCTTCCTTTCTCAGTTTATAGGTCCGTCCTTTCTTTGTTGCGGTCTTGATAATCACGAAGGCGACACAAGGTATCCATTCATCAGTAAAGGAAGATAATCATTGAGAAGCAACAACAAAGCAGCATCACCCATTCATGAGAAAATCCTTGTTTTAGTAGCTCATTCACTATTGCCTTTATATAGGGTACAGTGCAGTGGTCATAATAATGGTTCACTGTCATGTCATTCAAACCCATTTCAGTGGAGATGTGTCGTTGTGTGAGTGTGTGTGTGTGTGTGTGTGTGTGTGTTTGTGTGTGTGTGTGTGTGGTGTGTGTGGTGTGTGTAGGAGAGAGAGAGAGAGAGAGAGAGAGAGAGAGAGAGAGAGAGAGAGAGAGAGAGAGGAGAGAGAGAGAGAGACTTATTATGAATTTTTTTCAATCTGTAAGAACACAATCGCATATATGCTCTCTCTCTCTCTCTCTCTCTCTCTCTCTCTCTCTCTCTCTCTCTGTGTGTCACACACACACACACACACACACACACACCACACACCACACACACACACACACACACACACACACAATCAAAAATCAGACACAATGGGTAAGACCATAACAAATGCTGGATCTCGAACAGACATTATCTTTCTAGATGGTCCAAGACAAAGACTTATTCTAAAACTGTGCAGGTTTATGTACAGACAACAAGGCTGGGACGGCAGTTCCATGTATTTACCGTGGATGCAGGACTGTGTCCACTCTAACACCACCACCTGCCAGCATCATCTTCGTCAGTTTGTTCGATTCTACTACAGGGATTCGCAAGTTTTACACTTTCTCTGGCCAGTGTGGATCTCTCTGTTGTGAGCCCTCTCATCACAAACGTGAAAGACGCACAGCATTTGTTTTCCCTGATAGTGCTAACGCTGAAAGCCAGGACCAGGATTACTTTTTATCATTACACCTCTCCACACATAGTGTTTACGAACAGAACTCTGGATTCAGAGCTCGGTTTTCATTTCATCCCAGTAAGCTGAAGCCAAGGCAGCTACAGGTACCCGGGTCAGGGTCAAAGTGGAACTGTTCATCATCTGTGTGGCCCACCTTGGCCAGACACTTTCCTTGTGACCTGATTCCTCAGTGCTTTGAATCTGAAGACGAGGCTCTATGTCCCTACACTACTGACACATGTGGTCTACATAAGGTTCATTTAACCATCGGCGCTTTGTGTGTCAAATTATTATAATGAACAGATTGAAATAGGGGATGAAAAACATATTTTGTTTGTGTGTCTCAATAAACAATATTCTCCCCAAATGTTTTTGAAACTATTCCGCCTCATTTTGAAAAACCAGTATCTGATAGAATTTTTGACAGGTGAAAAAGCGATTGATACACGCCGGCTGGGTGGTTCTTGTACAAATACAAATATTTTCTAATGATAAGAAATAGCTGAGTGCTAAAGACTTCATAGAGATGCGTTAAAAGAAATATCTCCAGAGCGTATCAGATGAGTGTCTGCACATTGCATGATAAAACAAATACGTTTTTGTCACATCTTCCACTGATGTCTGTAAGAATGTTGTCAGATTATTGCTTCCAATATGACTTCTTCCTTTTTTCAAAATGATTTGTAACGTGGACTTATCCTGGTACAGAGGCCACCGTGCCATAAGTCATTAAATGTTCGAGTTCACGTTCGGGTTCGAGTTCTCTCCGTCTCTGTCTCCGTCTGTCTATATGTCTCTGTCTCTCTGTCTGTCTGTCTGTCTGTTTCTCTGTCTGTCTGTCTGTCTGTCTGTCTGTCTCTCTCTCTCTCTCTCTCTCTCTCTTCTCTCTCTCTCTCTCTCTCTGTAGATAAAGTCCTTTGACAACTACGTTTGGACTACAATCTGACTTAGAACATTCCTGCACGCTTGGAACAAGTTAGTTGGCGCCTGTCATGCGAATCGATCCTGGTGCTGAAGAGTGAACAACTTTGGAACAGAAATGGAATGCTATGAGAAAGTTCCTGTATCTTAGCGTCATTCATGTTTCTGTTTTTTTTTTGTTGTAAATTTGATTAATTTCATCAATGCTTCCTTAAAGATACGTCCTTTCTGGTTCGGTTATCAAATATTTCAAGTGGCTATTTATGTCAATTCTACTCCTAAAAATGTGAGGGTATGATTATACAAGAGGGTTATCATCCAATACAAGCCACTTGAAATGTTAGACGTTTACTGTTTTGTGAAAACAAAACAAAACAAAATTGTTATTGATATTTACAGCCCATTTTATTTCATGCGTGTTTAGTTTGTTTTGTCTACTTCTGGCAGGTGAATAGGTGAATAAATGTTTTGTTTGTATATTTGTGTAGAGGTTTGCAAATCCGAACAGCCACATCATCAACATACTGTGCAACATGTTTTTTTTATAAGCATTTTGTGAATTCATGAAGTAAAATATTAATTTGCGTGAGGATCATTTTAGGTCCATAGGAGATTCTTATAACCGCCCTAAAAGTAAACATCCCCTAAAGTATGCATGCTGATATATTTCATGAAAATTGTTCATTATAATCATATGCTACACCTGAATTTTATGTGCTTTGATTTATATTAAAACGTTGCATTCCATACACTGTATCTCATCTTCCTTATATTAAATGATATAGTGATTTTTTTCGTTAAATAATTAATTCATGCTGACTTTTTTTTTCAGCAAACCTGTATTGTATTTCTTTTCTTAACCAAACCCTGCACTGTATATCTATCTATCTATCTATCTATCTATCTATCTATCTATCTACATATACACAACTGTCATGAATGTTTGCAGAAAGCTCTGAGTATACTCTCTCTCTCTCTCTCTCTCTCTCGCTCTCTCTCCTCTCTCTCTCTCTCCTCTCCCTCCTTCCCTCTCCCTCCCTCCCTGCGTCTGAGAGAAAGAAAATATAAAAGGGTAAGGACTTTCACATTTGCTGTGTACGGAATGGGTATCCATGCAATGGTTCTTTTTTATAAACAGCAAGAAGCTGGAGGAAGGGGTTACCTTGTTTGAAAGACTACAGAGTTACAGCCATGGAAACATGCTGCCCAGGCTTGTCGTAGACGTGGTTCTGTTTCGTCGTCAGTCTGGAGACGTATCAGGAATGGGCGTCGTAAACGATCTTCTCCAGTATGCTGTTTCCGGTGCACTTAGTCGGCACAAACACAGAGAAGATATGGATCGGTGTAAAGGCTACTCGAACGGCCACTGCGACAGCTTCTCAAACTTGGATGTTGGTTTCTTGCTACTTGTCTACGTATCTGTTTATTAAATTTTGTTTGTTTGTGTTTTCATTCTCATTCCGTTCTCTGCATTTTAAAAGAGAAAGGTAATGGGTACTACCAATGGAAGGTCGTGAAAATTAGTATCTTGATAGATGATTGACTGATTGAATAATGATAATGATGATAATAACAATAACGATAATGATGATAAAAATAATAAAATAATAATAATAATAAATAATAATGATAATAATAATATCAATCATAATAATAATAATAATAATAATAATATAATAATATGTTAACAATCAAAATGATGGACAATTTGTATAGCACACATCCTAACAACGAACGTAGGATACAGAGCGCTTTACAAAATTTAACAAATGTACATCGATTCACACACACAACCACACACACACACACCACACACACACACACACACAATGTACACTCGCACACACACCCAGCATATGCAACATGACACACGCATACACGCGCGCGCGTGCGCACGCACACACACACAGACACACAGACACACACACACCACACACACACACACACACACACACACACACACACACACACACACACCACACACACACGCACGCACACACACACACACACACACACACACACACACACACACACACGCACATACACACGCGCACAACACATGCACACGGCACACACACACACACACACACACACACACACACACACACACACACACTTGGACACAATGCAATATACATAAACACTTACAATATATAACACGGTGAACAGCTTATTCGTACACGCGCCAAGTATGTACGTGACATAATTTAGTAGCATTTTCAGGTGGTGTTCTGCGCCTGACTTTTCAAACGATAAGTTTTAAGTGCAGACTTGAAAGTCGGGAAGAAAGCGGCATGACGTAGATGGAAAGGTAGCGAATCCCCGAGTGCCGCTTCATAAAAAATTGCTTGATTCATTGGTTACATCATTTTCACGTACACGTACAAGTACGTCACAGGGATCTACAATACAACAAAGCCCGCAATTTGAACCGTACACAGAACGTAAGACAGAGGGTCACAGCAAGGAACTCGCCAAAAATCAAGTGCGCCGGCAAGTCCGAGGCAAATGTTTTTCTCGGAGAGAGTGGTGACGACGTGGAACAGCCTTCTTGATTCAGTAGTGACGGCACCCATCCTGAATACCTTCAAAAACAGACTCGATGCCCACTGGTCAGATTATCCTCGGCTTTGCAACCCAAGGTGCTACGAGCAAAACGACCAACTCAACTGTCAATCTTCCCACGGTTACGTCAGTCAGTGTATGTCACATCAAAAGAGCGATGAAACCGATCTATGTAAGATCTTTCAACATCGAAAAATACAAGTATAATGACTGTTCGTT
>JADBJO010026399.1:0-7500 GCA_016801955.1 Conus betulinus | reverse complement strand
TTCTACATATTCATGTACGTGTGTATACATATGGATGCTTAGGCGTGAAAATGTATGAGTATTTGAATGTAGGAAAAATATATAGCTACACGATTATAATAGCAAAAAAAAAATCAACAAAAAATTATAACACCCCCCCCCCTTCCTCTCCCCTCACCCCATCTCCTCTTCTGCCCCTCCTCACTTCCGCATTAAAAAAAAAAATTGATTAAAATAGTAACCAGTCGGACTGTTCTCTACATTTACAAAAATGTCATAAGTCAAAGCTGGTGAATCGAATATACTGAGAGAGTTATTCTGCGATAAAGCTGGAATGAATATCTTCAAGCTTTGACATGAAAGAATATGATAAGGAGATATTTTGCATCCACAAATGCGAACTATATTTTTGACATAATTTGTTTTGAAAGCATCAAGTTTCCATCTATACACAAGTAATTTTAGTCGTAATAAAGTTATCTTTTATATTTTGAATACTAAAATGGTCTTGGTTGTTTTGATGTTTCATTTCATTTGGGAAAATATTCCAAATGTGCGGCCATAGTAGGCCATAATGCTCGTGCAAGGAAAGAGGAAAATGAAGGTATTGAAACTGAGAACCACACTAAGCGCCATGTTAAGCTACCCTATCTACCTTTTCGTTATAGTAAAAAAAGAACAGTGAGATGGTATCCAACAAAACGTTTCTGGGTACCCCTTACAATTAGCATGTGTATTAAGCAACTGATTTCCATAATCATTTCTGGCCGGGTGTGCAGTTGTAAGGCCTGTAATGCCTGCAAAAATGATTTAGAATCTACACAAAAAGGAATCTGAAATATAGTTTGAGGGACGCTGATCAAATAATTTAAGGCGTGTGTGTGTGTGTGTGTGTGTGTGTGTGTGTGTGTGTGTGTGTGTGTGTGTGTGTGTGTGTGTGGTGTGTGTTCATAATGCATTCTCTCAGTGTGTGGATTTTCATCACTGTGTGATGGTTATGAAGACTGCAAGACAGGCATGGATGAAACGGGCTGTCATTGGCATAGTATGATAATGACATTAACTACCAGCAAACCACCAGTTCTGGTCAATTTTGACAAACCTGGAGCATCACTACGATTCCTCTACATGGAAACATGACTCATTGTCCAGAAACCCATTTTCAGTGTCATGGTGGTGATTACTGTTACCTGTCTACGTCAGGTGTAATGACATCAATGATTGTCCACAATCATGAGGACGAAAGAAATGTGTAGTTCTTACACGTGTCCAGGATTCTACCGATGCCGTGGTAGTGACCGCACAACATGTGTGCACGTGCATCATCTTTGTGACAGTCTGCCACAATGTCCACAGCATGATGATGAAATGATGATGTGTGACATGACGTGTCCTGAGTCATGTACGTGTTATGGTCTGACCTTCATCTGTAGACACACACTTTCCACACCAGCTCTTTCCCACTTCTGCGCTACCTGGACGCCAAGGAGAGCGGGATACAGCAGGCTGATGTTGCAGACCATGTCATGTTGGTCCATCTGGGTGCTGAAGGCTGCCGTTGGAGCAATGTGTCTGTGTTTTAAACTGCCCAATCTTCACAGCTTGGATTTAAGTGGCAATCTGATCATCCATGTCAGTTTCAGATTTTTTGTGAGAACGCCTTATCTTCAAAGACTGAATCTGGCAGGTAATCCTATTTCCCGAGATATGTTTAATCTAAGAAGAAGGCATCAGTTGCATTCTATGAGAGTTTTCAATTTTTCCGGAGTCAAACTCCATTCTCTCTAGGCTAGACGACTTATCGCTGATGCTACCAAACTTAGAAGTTTTGGATTTATCTCAAAATGAAATAAGATCTCTTTGGGGCAAACACTTGTTTCCCAATCTGCGTGTTCTAGACCTGCAGGGTGTCCTGTTCTGGACTTCACTCCAGACTTCATGAAAGATATGGAAAGTTTGACCCACGTGTTTGCAGACAACACCAAACTGTGTTGTTCAGCTGTGTTACCAGACACGTTCACCGGGTGAATGTTCATCCCCCTCTGACGAACTGTCTTCTTGCCAGAATTTGTTAAAATCAAACATGTACCGTCTGGCCCTTGGAGCCTCTGCTGTGCTTGCTGTTTGTGGAAACTTAGTAGTTTAATTTATCGTTTGTGTTTTTTGTCAGAAGGGATCAAAGTGGGCTTTGCTGTCTTTATACTCCACCTTTGTATTTCTGACTTTCTGATGGGAGTGTACTTATCCTGCATAGGAGTTGCTGATAAGGTTTTTTCTGGCGTGTACGTCTGGAGAGAAAAACTGAATGGAAGAAGAGTGAAGTTTGCAGCGTTGTCGGATTTTCAGCTTTTCTATCTTCTGAGGTGTCGGCTTTGCTCATCTGTTTGATTACGTTAGATCGATTTCTCGTGATCCGACTCCCATTCAGTCAGGTTCGATTTGGAGCCACATCAGCTCACATAGCCTGCATCATCACATGGATACTAGGACTTGTCTTAGCGGCTGTGCTCTGCTTCCTGCAACGTCACACTGGGAGTTCTATCATCAGAAGGGGTATTTGTATTCCGTTGCCTGTTACCAGAGCAGAGTTTGCTGGTCACAGTTACTCCTTCAGCATCATGATCATCTGCAACTTGGTCCTCTTTCTGTTGATAGCTGTGGGACAGTGTCTGATTTACTGGTCAGTAAGAGCTTCTGCTATGTCTGACCAGGGAACAGAGACCAGGATCAGAAGCAGTGTGAGTGTGAAGTCAAAAGAAGTCATTATCGCCAGACGCCTTTTGTTCATTGCAATGTCAGACTTTCTGTGCTGGTTTCCTATCGGTTTATGTGGTGTGTTGTCAGTCAGTGGTGTCATCATTCCAGGAGAAATCAATGTTGCCATGGCTATTTTGTGTTTACCACTCAATTCAGCTCTCAATCCTTTCCTCTATACTCTAAATATTATATACGAAAAAAAGACAAAAGATGAAAGAGCTACGTTTTCAGAAGTTTCTTCTTGCTTACCTAAAGAATGAACAATTTAAAAAGAGCGACCATCTTGAAATGTTGTCCTGAGAGCTGTGTGATGACTCTACCTGGGGGGGGGGGGGGGGGGGGGGGGGGGGGGGGGGGGGGGCACTATCTGCTCTTGCCTGATTGTTGTGACAAACTCTTACGACATTGACTCGAAGTTATCCATTCTTATGTTGATTGGGAATATTAAACATGCACTAGAATGCTTTCCGTCTATATCTGTCTACAATATAAAACATGTCACTTGCATGTAAAATGATTCTTATGGTCAGGTTTATTTGAAAACATGGACTGTAAGATTTCATATCAAATGTGTTGTCTTTTAATAAGTTACGCTTAGACAGTGCACTTTTCATGTTACTGGTTTAAAATGTACTTTGAATTTATTATTGATGGTGGTGAGGAGTTGTCAATCCTTGCTATTTCACAGTAAGAAAATAATGAGAATCGATATAATCTAGAGTTTGGTATATCTCTCTCTCTCTTCTCTCTCTCTCTCTCTCTCTCGGTATATATATATATATATATATATATATATATATATATATATATCACAATAAACTGATACATTCCAAGGATAAGTAACCGAGCACCATTCCAGCAACTTACAGAGCAGCGTACAGAGCAGCTGCAAGAAATTTTTCTTATCTCCCCCTATTTCTTCAGTCTAGGGCATATAAGAGCAAGCTTGTTTATAACTCTGTGGGTGGTGTGTGTAATATATCGATATATATATATATATATATATATATATATATATATATATATATATATAGGTATATACACACCCCCACACCCCCCACCCAACCCAACCACACCCCCGCCTATTTCTACAATCTAAGACATAAGTGTAAGCTTTGTTTATAATTCAATATTTCTTGCAGTCATTGCAACACCAAGTTGCTCTGTAAGTTGCTGGAATGATGCTCGGTACTTATCCTTTGAATTATTAGTTTATTGATAGATAATATATATATTATAGATATATATATATATATATATATATATATATATATATTATATGAGGCCTTCTTTTCGCTAGATCGGACTCATCAGAGAGACTTGGTGATGGTGTCTGTCCTTCCTTGGCATGAAATGGAGATATATCACCGTCTACAATTCCGTGGTATTCTCACCACCAAGGCATCAAAAAAACAAAAGCCCACAGCACCCCTAAGCAGCCAGCGAAAGGAAAGGAAGAAAAGTAAAACGAAACGAGTGGAGTGTGCTAAGGAAATATGTTGCTGAAAATTAAGGGAGGTCAAAAAGAATACACCGTCGTAGTGGTCATCTCTCGCAAAAAATAAATCAAGCATCTTCAGTCACTTAAATCCTATGGGACGCACTCTCCCACTAATCGAGCAAGCAGCATATAGATATATATATATTATATATATATATATATATATATATATATATATATGTTAAAAATAGGATGATAAAAGGAAGTTTTATCATCCTATTTTTAACAGATGTTGCTCCCCAAGGGGTTGAGCACTCTAAGAATTTTATTAGGCGTTTTAAACAGTATTCTTGCTATATATATATATATATATATATATATATATATATATATACAGTCCAAAATAGGTTAAAATGAAGGATTAAAAACCTACAGATCTGTTTCAAGCTAAAAGAGCTCTCCTCAGGGTACAAAACTGGGCGCACCAACGGTGTTATATAGTGTGTTGTGTGGGCGCGTTTTGGGGCGCGTTCAGGGGGGACGTGCCAGGGGATGGTGCATTGATAAAGATTTCATTTATGCCTGCAATTGTTTATCATTTCTACTTTAGAGTTCAGAGATGCTAGATGGGGTTTACATAATATCAGCCACTTTTCTGTAGTGCATAGATTGCATTTTTTAGAAATGTTGTGTATGTATGGTGTGCTCTTTTTATAATTTTCCATGATATGTTATAATCTATTTTCTTATCTTTAAGCTTCCAAATATATTTGCTTAATTCTGTTTGGTTTTTATTTTTTTTCTGCTTGAAAGACTGTTTGTGGTTTGCATATCTGGTTTTAAAACGTTAGCCGTGATCCCTATGTATGTTTCTTTATCACTGTCCGTTGTTACTGTAGCTTGGTACACAATATTATTGTAGAGACATTTATTATTCAGAGGGCACTGGTCCTTTTTGTGCAATTACAAGATGTCCTTTCGTCACCCTCTTTGGTTGTATTGCTTTTGGTTTTATGGAAGAATCAATTATATTTTTAAGGTTAGGCATACACGAGTACGATAGCTTGATGGTGTTTTTATTGAATATTTTAGATAGTACATGTTCTTTTGGGAATGATGTTGTAAGGATTCTTAAGAACTCTTTTCCTACGTTAGTTTTTGTTCTTCCATCATATGGAGGGTTATACCATATAATCTTTCTTTTTCTGTTTTTCTTATTGCTGTTCATGTTGTTATCTGGGTTGTATTGTAATTTGTAGTTGTAACCACTTTTATACAGCGCCTCTTGGTATTCGGCTTCAAACCTATTTGGACTGTTATGTCGCTCCCTGTTTGGTTGAGCACTTTTGACACTCTGAGTGGCTTTTTAATTGCTAATTTTATATATATATATAGATTATATATATATATATATATTTTTCTTGTACCTATAATTTTACTTTTTACTTCCTTTACTTTTACTTCCACATTTCACCACCTCATTTCAACACACACACAACACACACACACACACACACCACACACACACACACACACAC
Organism: Conus betulinus; assembly: GCA_016801955.1. Taxonomy (NCBI): domain Eukaryota; kingdom Metazoa; phylum Mollusca; class Gastropoda; order Neogastropoda; family Conidae; genus Conus; species Conus betulinus. The sequence continues at coordinate 1,785 of JADBJO010026399.1, read as the reverse complement.
AACAATATATATATATATATATAGTATATATATATATATATATATTAATATATATATAGAGGAGAGAGAGAGAGAGAGAGAGAGAGAGAGTCCCCTCCATTCATACTGTTTGCATGTTTTTAGTTTTTCAGCATTGTGTGTGTGTGTGTGTGGTGTGTTGTGTGTGTGTGTGTGGTGTGTGTGTGTGTATGTGTGTGTGTGTGTATGATTATATATATATATATATATAAGATATATATATATATATATATCTATATATGTATGTGTGTGTGTGTGTGGGTGTGTGTGTGGTGTGTGGGTGTGTGTGTGGTGTGTGTGTGTATAAAAAACACTCTTTCTACATTTTGCTTTATGTAATGTGTTAAACAATTTACAGTGTGGGGGGAAAACACTTGCAGTCCAACACCATTCCTCATCATTTATTAATGACTTGGCCAAACATTCGACGAGGAAAACAAGGGCAGGGTGGGGGATTAAAGAAAATGAGAATGAAAAGCCAGGGAAAAGCATTAAACATATGATATCCTGCACTAGCACTGCTGAGTGTGTCTGTGGTCCCTGGCATTATACATAGAAATATACCACAGTCTACCATTCCATGGTATTCTCCCACCAAGGGTTCAGGAACCGGAATCCAAACAGCACCCCAAGGCAGCCAGTGAAATGTGAAACGAAGAGAAAAGTGTGGTAAAAAGAAATAAGTTACTGAAAAAACTAAAACTCATATACATATAAGGGTAAGTCTTCGATCTATGCTTACAAATCTATTGAAGGGTGCAAGAGAGATTTTAAAAATGTCAACAGTTCTTACTGTTTCATAAGCCAGGTATTATCAGCAGCTGAGAATAGTACAGGGCAGCCTCTACTCGGATGTCCTAAGAGATGCATTCTGCCACTGATTTACCAAACAATAATGTGTTGAACAATTTAGTAGCGAGAGAGAAAACAAGTGCATGCTAACAATTTATCCATTTTACACTAATGACCTGGCAAAGATTGGAAGGGAAAAATGGGGCACGAGTGGGGATGGAGGGAGATAAAGAAAATGAGGATATGAAGTCTGGGGGAAAATATCACAAATACAAAATCCTTCACTAGCAGCTTACAGAGACCATTGGTAACCATCTTGAAGACAGAAATAGCCATGTTGCCTGCTCCGAGTCCTTTCGAGTCCTGGATCGGAATCTTCCAGGGAGAGGCAGTCTGAGTGTCTGTGGACCCTTGGCATTAAAATAGAGATACACCACAGACTACAATTCCATGGTATCTCACCACAAAATCTATACATGACTCTGTTTCAGCACACCCAATAAGATTGAGCAGAGGAAATGAATGGAGTTTGTCCTCACCATGGGACATGCAGATCTAAGACACAGGGCCAGGCTTGGTCGGTTGCATCCAACGCGAGCTTCGAAATCGAAAGAAGAAGTTTAATTGTCCGTCTGTGAGGTTGACGTCTGACCGTTACGGCGGATCGGTCACTGGCTGTTTGGCTTCGTTAGGCGTAGAACATGGTGGTGGGAATAAAGGCTAACGAGTGTCCAGAGGCAGCTGAGGAACATCTGCCGGAACAGCGAGGAGTGTACACGAATGCACCAATTAGGCCGGCACTGGGCAGTGGATAAAAAATGGGGGGGGAAAATGACAGCAGCTGTGGCCCAATCAACCCTGTATCCTGTCAGAAGGAAGGAGGGGTTTTGCTTGCGTTAGTTTCATCAACAACTGCCGTTGCGGCGAGATGGCGAGACAGGAAGGTTGAACCAGCACAAGTAGAGAGGTTGTTGG
>JADBJO010026398.1:0-22574 GCA_016801955.1 Conus betulinus | reverse complement strand
AAAGAAAGAAGAGACGAAAAGAGAGAGGACCCGTATGAGGGCCCTAAAGGAGAGATACCTGAGAGAAGTGCTACGGGGGAGAAGGAGGAAAGAGAAGCCTCAGGAGGTCCCGTAGAAGGGGTCTACTAAGGGGGCGACAAGAACAAAAAGGGAGAGACAGGAAGTGCGGAGGAGTAAGAGAAGGAACACACACAGAAGAAGGAGCCCTACGGGAGGACTGACCTGAAAGAAGGGAAAAAAGGACAGAGGAGGAAGAGAAGCCATCAAAAAAGTTACAGTAAGTCAATATATGATTTGCGTATTTTTAATGCTTTTTCAAGGTATATAGACAGCCTTGTATTTAATGATTTGTTTTCAGATGAAAGGAGCATCGTAAGTTTGAACAAAGATGCTGACTAAAATATTTAGAAGGAATATAACTGTTGCCATAAGTCGTTATATAAGGGGCATTGTAAAACAAAGTGGACTTTATTCTCAGTTAGATCGATACAAAGAGGACAAGACAGATCATCTTCATTCAAATTTCTTCGAAAAACGGAACTTGTGTATTTTTAGTGGAGATACTCCAAGTCTTAATCTATCAAACTTATTCTGGCCTTCAAGTGATTTATATTAATCAGATAAGGAGATAGTGCTAATTCACTCTTAAATGTTCTAAAGAATTGAAAAACGTTCACTTTGTAATGTATCTGTGGACCACTTCCGTTTAAATCTGTTGATAATGGTAGTTTTTAGTGAGCAGATAAATGTTTTTATATGTTTCCCACTCCTTGTCCTTGTCCACTTCTTGTCCTGTACTTTGTTTGTCAATGTCCTTGGCGGCAAACTAACCCCCACTCTTTCTAAGCTTTCTTAAAGTCAATAAATGCAACATACAGTTTTTTATGCAATAATAATTGTTCTTGAATGAAAGAGTATAATGTCAATATATGGTCAATTGTACTATAATTTTTTTCCTAAAACCAGCTTGACAATCATTAATAACGTTATTTTCTCTATCCACTTTGTTAACCTACAACGGGGGCCTACTAACGTGAGGGCGGGGCCTATCGACGTGAGGAAGGGGGTCTACCAACGCCAGGACTGGGCCTACCGAGGAGATGGGGGCCTACCGGCTTGGGGGGACGACGGGGCCTACCGACGTGAGGAAGGGGCCTACCGAGGAGACCGGGGCCTACCGGCACGACGACGGAACTGACCAATGTGAGACAGGTCCTGTCGCCGAGTGGATGGGGTCAATCGATCAGACGGGGCCTACCAGAACGGTAACCGGAACTACTGGAGGAGCAGGGCCTACTGTTACGAGGACGGGGCCTTTCAATGTGACCTACGACTACAGCACCAGGCCAGGTGGCAACACCGGCCAAAGACGGGGGGATGTGGACAGTGTGTTGGCTGCAGTGTCGACACAGCAATGAGGGACGTACTGGTGACACAAACTGTGAGTATAGAAGCGAAAGTGTGCGGTACGATGTCAGAGAGAGAGAGAGAGAGAGAGAGAGAGAGAGAGAGAGAGAGAGAGAGAGAGAGAGAGAGAGGCAGAGGAGAGAGGAGAGAGAGAGAGAGAGAGAATACAAATCTTTATTCAGATTAAGGCCAAAGCCTTATACTGAAGTGGGTTTTATAAATGCATCATACAATATTCCTAATGTGTAACTGAAGGATATAATGAAAAAGAAATGTACATATGCTACAAAAGCAATGCACATAAAGACCATACTGCTCAAATTCTCTTGTTTGCTTCCTAAATACACATGGCTAAATTAAAAAGCATGTTCTCATTCCTTGACGATAGTAAGAGAATTAGCCTAAAATTACATGGTTTGGCGAAATATTTGGATTGAATAAGTATTAATTTAAGATAATTCAGAGCCGGAAGCAGAACAAAAAAAATGCGTTTCGTCTTCTGCTTTATTACAAAGTCGATATTCTGTTTAATTTCAACAACAGAACTATACACGAGGCAATGGCGTGCAATGTCAGCCACGCCAAATCTAAAATATGTCAACAAGCTGTGAGAGAATGACTGAGTTCGAAACCCAGAGATGGGCGAGAAAAAGACCGAAGATTTATAAGCTGAGTCCCCAGAGACGACCGCAGAGACCCAGTCCTGGAACCTGGTACCAGACAACCAAAAACGTCACCATCACCTAGCACTGAAGAACATTTGAAGTGACTTTTCGAGAAGTGTGGGGTGGTGTGCAAGTGTGTGTGGAAATCCTGGCCAGGTAGGAAGTCTCTTTGAATATAAAACCCAGGATTCGGAAGAATTGATCTCTTATGTTTTACCATTCCTTTTGCATGTTTGGCTTTTTCCCCCTGTGCAATTATAAGTAGAGTAGAAACTGCATTTCTAGTTCTCAGTCGTGTTAGGAGAAAAGCAAATGTGTGACACCCCATTCACACAGAGAGGTGAATAGTTGGTGGGTGCATGAGTGTGCATATGTAGTGTATGAGTACGGACATACCTTTGGTAAGTTAAGCCAGACAAATCAATCTATTTCACTGTAAGTAATACCATCATGTTTCCCCATCCTGGACAAAGTCCCAGAGAGAGGTGGATGTTTGATGGGTGCATGAGCGATCATATGCGTGTCTGAGTGCGGAGATAACCTTGGTGCCTTAAGCCTGACAGACATCAACTTAGTCCACGAAAGCAACATCATCACAATTTTCTTCGTCCTGGACAAGGACTATATTTCATCACGTGGCATATCTTGAAAACCCGAAGAATTAAGTTTCTAAACTCTGATCTAAACTTCCTACCCATTAGACAATACAGATAGAAGTTGATGGCGCTGTTGATGTACCATAAATACGACTCAGACCAGAGAAGAGTTTGCGTTTTTCCGTACTGAGTAAGGTCTCTATAATGAGCAGATGGCGTAAGTAAATGTTTTTATTGCAATGGGCGCTGTCAGGAGTATAAAACACAAACTGACAACAACAAGAGTCACAGTCAGTACCGACACCTGCCGTTGTCTGGAATCCTCAGTGGCTTGTTGTACAGGAAGACGCATTCCCTTTCTCATAGATCCCACAAGCTTCCATAGAATAATGCTATTGCAAAGCACCAACAGCACAGAAGGTAGAAGGCAAATTTCAAGTATGTACACCCAAGGCCAAATCTGTTTTACAAACCATTCGTACTTCCCTGATTCAAATGTGCAACAAGAGGTGGGACAAAGATATATATGGCGATCATATCCAAAAAGAAAATGACAGTTGATCAGAAATGTAATGACAATCGTTATGGCGGCAACAGCTCGCGACATTTTCTTTGTCCACACGGCATTGATTCGATGAGGCCACAACACAGAGGCTGCTCTTTGCATGGAGAGGGTCACAAGCATCGACGCTGACAATGACGGCGTCATGTCCCTTATCACTCGCTCCACTTTGCATGGCCAGGCACCCAGGGTTTAATTCTTGGTACATCAAATTCTCTGTGGAGCCAGCTGTCCAGAGGACTTACTATCAACATCAACAAGTCGGAGCACGCCAGAACTTGGAATAGCACATTAACATTCGATGCAGGAAGACGGTGCATTATGAGAATTATCATGACATTTCCAAAGATTCCAAACGCAAGTATAAGAGGGTTAACGATTTTGTAGATCAAGTCATACGCCCGTCGATACCGCTGGTATTGATCATATGACGAAGTAAAATCATGATTTCTAAGAATGTCATCCCATTCTTTGTTTGTAACGTTTGTCATATTTGTCAAACTGTTCATTAATCCAATGACTTCATTCCGGTCCATGTTTGTCAATATGCTCACAATTCCAATAAGATCATCCCCATCTCGTGTTTGGAACGTCAGCCATATTTATCATTCTGCTCATTATGGAGATGGGAGCATGGGAGTATGGGATGAAGTTTAATTCACGATTCCTTTTCTTTTCTTGTTTTTAATGCTGAATTTTCTTGCTACTTTTATGCATTTTGTATAACGAAAAGCACATCTTGGATTGCACTAGATGACTTCACACACCAACCACAGAAAAACAAACCGACTAGCCAAGCGGAACTACCACAATTATGGGATGTGTTTTGGGAACACCAAGCTCAATTATCTAAAAGAATATTACAGAAATCATCATCATCACACACACACACACACACACACACACACACACACACACACACACACAACGCATGCATGCACGCATGCACACACACACACACGCATGCACGCATGCGCACACACACGCACGAAACGCACGCACACACGCTCGAGCACGCCAACACCAACACGCACTCACGCATGCATGCACACACACACGCACGTACGGACGCATACACACGTGTATGCGCTTACACGCTCACGCGTGCACGGAAGCATACAACCTACATGCATGCATACATGTACGGACGCATGCGTGCATGTGCTCACACACACACACACACACACACACACACACACACACACACAAAGAGAGAGAGAGAGAGAGAGAGAGGAGAGAGGGGGGGGGGAGGGAGAGAGAGGGGGGGGGGGGGGAGCAGGGAGAGAATACGAATGAGAATACGAATGTGAATACGAATGATGTATTCAGATAAAGGTCATAGCCCATACTGAAGAGGTGACATCTGCAACACACGAATAAAGAAGGGTCCTCACAAAAACAAATGCAAAAACAAAAGTGGTAACGTATATATGCTATGCAAAACTGTTATGAATACCGTGATCGTAATCGCTTTTCTGCTTCGTATATACATCTAGCGATATCAAAGAGGACACGTTCATTTCTTGTTGCAAATAGTACGTTGACTCTAAAACTACAAGGATAAAAAAATGGTTTAACTTAATAAATCTTACTCAAAGGTCATCGAGAGCAGGACAGCAAAATTAGAAACAAAATGCATTTCATCTTCCCTGGCTTGATAACATGAGCGACATATCAGCCCATTTTAATTCAAAACACTATATTTAAGCGAACGGCAAGCTATGTTAGAGAGAACCAATCTAAACTTAGTCAATGTACTCCTAATATACCTGCCCATGTTCATTTTAATATACTGCTCGATCACATACGTGTTTTGAACAATCTGCATTGTGCAAATCTGTCACTGCTGTTTATGTTGTAATGCAAGCCTTGCCATCTGCAATCAATCATTCTTGTTTAAACATTAAAGAAATTCCAATATACTTTCAACGCCCTGGATATCCCAAACATATAAAAAAGGCACATGAATTTAAGCACTGACGAACATTGGTAGCCTATGCCTTCTTACCATTACGATCCAAATTTTGCAACGTCTTACACACTTTAAATTGTGTCTTGGTTCCCTCCATTCTTGTTACTTTTAACCAATACTTAGCCCATTGAAAGTACACCAGAAGCTTAATGATTTTCGTGTTCGATTTGTCTAAATTAAAAAAAAATCTTTCCATAGCATACAAACAAACATTCTCTTTTACAACACATTTCTCGAAAGCCCAGATTTTCGCTTTATACTGTAACACTGGCCGCACCTGAGAGTCCAATAACTTCGAAAAAAAAAAAAAAAGAAAAATGCGCTACTATTCAATTTGTATAAAATATAATGTATCACTGTGACTGGTCTCTTGCTCTATTTGCTAGATCTTGACATCCAAATGTGAAATTTAATCTGGTATTAAAGTAAAAACCTAGGTACGTGTATGGATTGCATACAACAATGTATTCACCTCCATAGAGCCATTTCTCATTACGCACTGAATATCCACTTTACGAAACACAATAACACTGGTCTAGATTTTAATTCTAATTCAGTAGCAGCTGAATACAATCTGTTCAGTTGTCTTTGAAGACCCAGCTACAGTTGTAGACAATAAAAATGTCACGAGCAAAAAAAGTAAGACGAACAGTTCCAAGAGATCAAAAGTCACGCATGCCGTTCATTTTGAATTATTTCCAAAACCAAACAGAGAAAATGAAACAGGACTACAAACACTCCCTTGCATGACCCATCTCGTACACTTGACAAAATTTGATGATTTTGCTCCCGCTCTAATTCTTGCTTTCACTTCCCTATACATACCTTCCGCACATTGAACTTTATCTTTTATTCATTTTTTAACAAAGTAGGCCTCTGCAAATTCCGTGAAACTGAATCTAAAGCTTTCTCGAAATCCACTAAAATCACATACAGCTTTTTTTTGTTATTTACAAATTTGTTTTTTGAATTGCAGCTAATAAACTAAATATATCATCAATACTTTCTTCTTCATCTTCTGCGTACGCAGACTGATACTCCTGCGGACACTCCCTGTATAGACAGACAAGTATTAAACCAATCTGCCCAGCAAACGGGGTGAAGTTTTGTGTATGCCATTAAGGCAGCCATACTACAATTTCGGAGTATGTGCATGCTACGTGTAATGTGTCACCCATACTAACGACCAAACTGGCCTTTTCTTCTGAAAGTTGGTGATGGGATTTTACGTGTGTGCAAGATGTTATGCGTGTGTTCACACACGGAACCTCGGTTTATAGTCTCATTCAAAGGACTGTATGGGAAATGGAGTCAGAACCAATGTTAACTCTGAGGGAAAAATCCCCCTGTACCGAAATGGCTCTGCGAAGATTCGAACCCGCAACCCCAGGGTTACGAGTTCGGCGTTCTACCACTAAGCTCTTCCGGCCCCCTGATCAAAAGTGAAATAACCTTTTTGTTGTTTTAAATCTGTTTGATGCTCTCATGTTATGTTATCCTGATATATCTATTCATGTAGTCTAGTATTAATAACACAACTGTAGAGTTTTACTACGCAATTGCAGAGAGATACGTTTATAATTTACTTCATTTCTCTCTCCCTTTTTTTTTTTTAACAAAGGTGCTATTATGGATTCTTTCCAGTCATCTGGATCAATCCGGTGTCATAAAGATAATAAAAATGATTTAACTAAAAATCTTAAAACAGCCGCAACAGAACACTTTGAAAAAAAATTCCCTCCCAATGAGCCCCTGGGGCTGCCAGTTTTACCTTTCTTTAATTTCTTAATTGTTGTTAATATTTCCCATTTAAATATTGTTATGTCATTTTTTTCTCCATTATTTTTTGCAGTGTCAGTCTCAGTGGATTCCACATCGTCCTTACCAAAAAAGTTTTTTTTTTTTTTTTTTTTAAATCTAAGAACCAGTCTTGCACTGGAATACCATTGCAGCTTGTAGTTTCTTTTTTGTGAAATCTTGTATGTAGTAAAAAAAAAAAACAAAAAAACTGCTGATTATTACTGAAAGACAGGACATCGTTCAATAGGAGATCTTTATGCTTCTTCTGTTGTCTTTCATTTAAATGTTTACGTTCCCTTCGCGCCATACAGAACAATATTCTATCATTTTTATCCATTGTTTTCAGAAACATTCCAAATAATCTATGTAGTTTACGTTTTGCTACCCTGAATTCTAGATCAAACCAGTTCTGTATCATTTTGTTTTTGCTTGTAGGTATAACTTTCCTCATAGTACATTTACATTAGTCGTATGTGACTGTTCATTTGGCATTTCAATGCACAATACCAGGGGTAAATGATCAGAATCATATCTTCCCAGCACACCAAGAGTCATCTTTTTACACATTAGTTTAAAAAAATGTAGACACAAAAAATAGTCATTCACACTGCTCCCTGTAGGATAAGTTACCTTAGCAGACGAATTCAGCTAAGGGGAGTAATTCACATACCTTTCATAAGCTCCCCTCATGCAAATAAGGTATGCAATGATTTCTGGGAGAGAGACCGAATAAAACAAACGGTTACACGCTTCTTGTCTGGCCTTGTGATCTTGAGCGACCAAATCTTACATGGTGGCAGCGGCCACTGAATCTCAAATCCTGTCAAACAAAACATGGAAGAAAGGTCCAACAAAGCTATTCAACGCCCAATCAACTTACCAACACCACAAGCCTTCGACGACACGGCAGCTAGCTGGCCGAAATGGAAGCAACGTTTCCAACGATATCGAACTGGGTCAGATTTGGCAAATGAAAGTCGTAAAGAACAGGCCAGTGTATTTTTATACACAATAGGAGAGCTTGCAGACGATATCATGTCGACCATGAAAATCAATGAAAACACTATCCAGTTTGATGAACTTGTACATGCATTTGATCTTATTTTGGTGCACGCAAAAACACGATCGTTGTGAGGGCCAAATTCAGCAAACGCCATGCTGCCAGAGAAGCAGCACCTCTGAAACCAGGTGACACCATCTTTATCAAAGACATGAAGAAATCAGGAGAACTCATGGCGAGACACCGCAACCCCATTCCTACATTGTCTTGACTGACACTGGCCCCATCCGACACAACAGGACACACGTTGTATCAACTTCAGATAACTTGCAGTTCCTGAGAAATACACTCACCATGGCTGAAGATTCATCTACACCACTATTGCCTTCATCACCACAAAGACCACCACGAAGATGTCCTCATACGGCTACACCTCAACAATCCCCTCTTTTCATCGCCAACCCTTGATCCAACTTCTGCTTCCCCAGCCACCACACAAAAACACTCCTCAGATCTCAGAGAACAATAAAGAAGTGACGCCATAGTGACTTGATCTACAGGAAATCATCACACTTATAACTATGAAACATACAAACGTTTGCCAAAGTTAATTATCTCCTTTTTAAAGTCAGTAACTGATATTTCTTCAAAATGACATATTTTAGATGAAAAAAAAAAACATTGGAGGAGAAAAAGAAGGTGCAAAATGGACTGGAAGAGACTGAAAATTTATTATCAGGAAACCAAATAATTCTTTGACATTTATGAAAGACATTTCCACTCGGAAAAAAAAGAGGGAGTTGTAGGATGAGCTTACTTTAGCAGACGATTTAAGCTATCGATCTAAGGGAAGTATTTCGCATACCTTTCATAAGCTCCCTTCACGCAAATAAGATACGTAAAGACTTATGGGAGAGAAACCGAAAAAACAAAGGGATACACGCTTCTTGTCTGGTCTTGTGATCTTGAGCGACTGAATCTTACACTTTCCTCATCCGAAATGTACATGAAACGACCTTCGAGATCGCCATTATATGTAGTTGTAAATCCTAGCACAGTGCACATGCTAAAAAGTTTGTTTGTTTGTTTGTTTGGTTTTTCCATAGACATTTAATACTTTATCTTAGGAACATCTATCGTATCTTCTGTCTGCTCTCTTGAAATAGTATAAAGATTGTCATCATTTACAATACCTGGTGAAATACTCGAAGTTCTTGCAATCATATAACCACAAAGGGTAGCTCAGTATCATCGAAGGAAGCCAGCTTGTTTACAATACATTCTTCCAACATTTCGATGCCATATGCAAAGCCATTCGGTGAGTAGAAAGGTGCATTTTCTGGAGGTACATAAGTACACTCAAGTGAGACAGATTTTATAAGAGTTAAAAAAAAAGTCTTTGTCAAATCTAAACAACATTGTATACAGACTGTCACAACCCACCGGTACACATACAGGACAAGACTTCTATGTGCAATACACATTCTCCCAAAGCCCGTCCCTGTCTCGTACATTTTACAGCTGGCTTTACAATAATTCATAGTCTTGGAACAAACAAAAAAAAAAAAAAGTTTGACTGAAACGACTCTGTAAACGTTTCCACCAAACAAAGTAAAAGGAAGGACTAAACTGGAATAAATGTCTTTTATCTAGTTCTTGAAATAATCCAAATATATACCAATGAAGAATGCTACACAATTTACAAATTTTGTTCAGAACGTTTATGCCACATGTATTTTGATTAATGTGGCTACACATCTTTATCTTATTAGACGAATTACTGTCATCTTGCACACGACAACACATTTACAGCATCATGATTGTTTACCCTTGCTGTGAAGGAGGTGTGTGTGTGTGTGTGTGTGTGTGTGTGTGTGGTGTGTGTGTGTGTGTGTGTGTGTGTGTGTGTGTGTGTGCAACCAATGCAGTCAGTCAGACCTTTCGTTTTGTTTTAATCAAACATCTAGTAGTACAATCACCACCGTGTCTTGTTTCAATCGTAGTCATAGAATCAATTTTAGTCTTAGGGTCAGTCGCTGTCTTTAAACTAGGTGTGGGCGTAGAAATAGACGATGACGCAGTGTCTCTATTGCTTTTTGATATCTTGAAATCAGTCAATCACACTGCAAGTTTCATTTGCCATCACATGACTACATTCACTTTTATCATTCACATAGTCATCACCATTGATGATTCCATTCCAAAACACACAGTCATCGCCACTTTTTCCGCCATTTTCACTGCCACATTCGACCCTGTTGTTTATTTCGTCAACATGCATACTCTCATCACCACACTCATCCCCACGACGATCATTTTCTCTCTAAAACATTTTTTCTTTAAATCACTTCGCAAAGCTTCGAGCTTATCATGTGTTACATCAGATAACTTACATCACTATGTGTGATCGAAGAGGCATCACTCAAAACATTACGGTCAAAAACAGAATCCACATTTAACACACTGGCTGACTGTGCGTCGGTGTGTGCTAACACGTTTTCGTCCACACCGATGGCAGTGACAGCCTGCACGGGATTTTCATCACATGTCTGCTTTATGTCAGCATCGTTCACTGCCCCAGTTAAAGTGACCCCACGTGAATTTGGAACAGGCACTCGTGCAATGATGGCTTACATTCCGCCTCCCTCCAGCTCTGATAACGTGACAATTTCCTCCGATCAGGCCGGCCTGAATCCTATTTAATTTCTATCAGATTGTCACTGCCATGCAGACCGAACCTTTTACTGTTGATCACAAGGTGAGATCACAATCTATGGACACTTTCATGCCGTGTGATCTGGCGGATTTCAGGTGTGGAACGAGCTTTCTTCTGATCTCCCTAACTCGAAAAGAAAAGTCTTCACCAATAACCCAGTTCCTTTTAGTTTTTTCTTTCGCACGCAATTTTTTTTTCTTTATCTTTAAAGAATGTGCGTCTTGCTACTATTGGCGAGTTCGACTTTGAGTTCAGGCGATGTATACGGTCGAAAAGAATATCGTCCGGAAGTTCCAGCTTATCCGTAATCATATCGTGTACCAGCTCTTGACATTGTTGCTAGGACTCATTGTATATACGAGGAATACCGTGGATTATGATGTTATTCCTCTTCGACCTCCCTTCCAGGTCGTCTACCTTCCTGTCCAAAGATTCCACTCTGGCAGTGAGTCTATGTTTTCTTCCCTTAACCTGTCATTATCCTGCCTCAAGGCATACACTTCTTGCTTTACACCAGTCTTTTCACCTTGTAGATTCGCACACCTTGTTTTGACGCATTTTATGTCATCACTCAGTCGATCAAATCTGCAGATTGAATTGCTCAAAAATGGCCACAGCATCCTTCCGAGTAGGATCGGACGGAAACGCTGAGGCCAACAGGAGCAGAACCCTGATCTATGGATACTGTCTCTGCAGGTACTTTCGGTACGGTACTTTCTAGACGAGTTTGCCGCTTACTGTCTGGCTTAGAAGAGGAGGATCATGGATTCAGTTCTACGTCTCCACAGCGTTGGAGCAAATGTCCGTAGCACAATAAACACAGTAACAGTCCCGAAGAGACACCGTCCATTTGCGACCTCATCACCAACACCGATATAATCATGGTGGATTTATGTTTTATCCATTTCAACATAAAACCCGCAAATATATGAGCAAATATGCCGCACACATACCTAAATGTCAGCGATGCAGACGGCATACTAACTCACAACTGTCACTGCCAACTGTCGACACACAACACTGCCTACAACTAGCAGAAAACAAAGTAAAGGCACAAACCTCAGGGGGAAAACAACAACAACGACAAACAACAAAAACTCGTCACTCAACTTCGTGTACCGTACCTCAGGAGCACCCCGAGAGAGAGAGAGAGAGAGAGGAGAGAGAGAGAGAGAGAGAGAGAGAGAGAGAGAGAGAGAGAGACAGACAGACAGACAGACAGACAGACAGACAGAGACAGACAGACAGACAGAGACCGAAATGGAGACAGAGGCAGAGACGTATATGCATATTCGACGAGTCTCTTTCATTCCTTGTGCTGACAAGTAAAATTTCCATCATGACTAATGCTGAAAAGCTCAATGAAAATGAACGTCTCTTGAAGATAATACAAGACACTATGATAGGATTAAAACGATAATCATTTGTTAGAAATTGGAAATAGCCAGTCCTACAGAATGTTAGAGAGTACAATGTGCCTGATGATTGTCTGCTGAAAATGGTTTGCAAATGTGTTTATAACACCTAAAAATTGGGGAAGGGGGAGGGGAGGGTAATTACCTGCTTTTTCATTTTGTTTGGTTGGTTTGTTGGTTTATTTCTGTTTCCTTTTTGCTATTTCTTTGTCCTTTTTTGTTTGTTTGTTTGTTTGTTTGTTTGTTTAAAGCACAATAGAAGAATAATGTCTCAACTGGGTCGGCCTTGTTTGATGGTGATCTAACAGAGGAATTTGTTGTGTGTTTGTTTGTTTTGTTCCTGTGTCTACAACGACTCTGTGCCCTCCCTCTCTCCCCCCCCCCCCTTCCCGTCCGCATGGTAAAAATCTAAGCTCGTTAAAAATTGCAAGTTTTACCTTTACTTTAGAAGGAGATAATAAATCATATGAAAAGTTATTTACGAACCTTTATGGATTTGAGCAAATATCTGGACTTAGATTGAACTATGAAAACACACTTAATGATTGGTTAGGTATAAAAAAAAACTCCACGGAAACATAATTAGCCCATTATAAAACGGAATGGAACCCTCTCAATTTTAAATTTCTACGGCTGTGGTTTTACGAATAGGCTACCGGATATGACCGAAATAATATGAAAGATAAGTTTTCAGAAGTCCAAAGCTTGTTCAAAATATGGACAACAAGAATGACAATACCCATTTAGTAGAGTAGCTGTGCTCAAATCATTACTGCTATCAAAATTGGTGTACATGTGGATCCTTTGACTAAAATCCTCCTGAAACCCAGACTGCTTTATTACAGAATATGTGTTTCAAATTGTTTGGAACAACAAAAATGATAAACCTGAAAGAAAATATCCAATACATAATATACAACAGGCAGGAATAGGGTGTACCCGACCTGAAAATGTATATCACCCCCTTAAAATCGCGTGGATAAGGAAAGCGTACATAAGTGGAAAATATTACATTCATTACGTCCCGAAATAAGCAGTTTTGATGCATATGGTCCTGACAGATTTGTTTGAAAGCAATATTCTTAACAGATTTTGGAAAGGAACTTTTCAAGAATATTGAAGATTCTGGAAACAGGTAGAATTATACGAAAGTACAGATTTAGCCACTGAATCTAATTTTTTTGTAATGCGAAGTTTAAATTGGGAGGAAAACCTTTCTTTTACAAGAAATGGATGCAGAAAAAAAATTCTAGTTAATCAATCAGGATGGTAATGTTGTAAGCCACCATGAACTGTCAGGGAAAAAAAAAAAAGAGATTTCAGGTCCATTTTTTTCTGAATGATGTAAGTTGCATGCGTTCGATCAAGGCTTATGGAAAGAAAAGAAGACTAAAAATAGATGGTAACATTAGTAAAGAGAAAACTTCAGCACTTAAAAAAAATGTTGTGTCACTAAAGGAGCACATACTTATTACAATATTATAGTGGAAGCCAATGAAGTTTTTTAACATTAGTGTCTTTGTCAAGTGGGAAACAGCTTCTTAATATACCTATTGACTGGATAGAGGTACCGAAAAGGATTAAGAAAAACAAAAACAAAACAAAAAGACAAAAAAAAAAAAAAAAAAAAAAAAAAAAGAAAGAAAAAGAAAAAAAAAAACAAAAAACAAAAATGTTCCAAATTTTAAATACGCCACAGAATTTTGGTAACAAATAGTTGTTCTGAAAAGTATTCAAATTATTGATAGCGACAGATGTAATTTCTGCAACAAAGAGAAATATTCAATTAATCATTACCTGTGGGAATGTGAGTTTACCGCACATTCTGGAAATACGTTGAAAGAGCTCTAAAGAGCTCACCACTGTGAAAAATTATTCCTTAATGTGGAAATTATAATATTTGGGGACGGATGAGAAAAGCAAAAACCGATGAATATGCTAGACCTGATAATATCAATGGGAAAATATTTCATTTACATGTAGAATTAACAAAACAAACCTAATGTAGGCATGTTTTTGAAGGAGCTGGATTGCATATTTAAAATAATGAAGTATATGTCCCTGATGGAGATGAATCGTGCTACTCACCAAACAAATGGTCGCCGTATATCAAAACTGCTAGAGGACTAATAGTCATATTATGTACTATATGTATGTGAACGTAAGTGTATACGTGTGTGTGTGTGTGTGTGTGTGTGTGTGTGTGTGTGCGTGTGTGTGTGTGTGTGTGTGTGTGTGTGTGTGGTGTGGTTGATGTATATAATAAGTAAGTACTATATACTCGTTTTGTTTACCTATTTAACGTCGTCCCGTGACCTTGGAGTCACGATAGAATAAAGGTAAAGTGTGACTGTACAAAAAAAAAATGCTTTGATTGAATACATTGTACGTTAGTTACTAGATCGATTGCTGAGTCTTTACATGTCGTAGTGATGAAATGTATTTGTTTGTAAATGTACCAAAAATGAAATAAAAAACATGCAAAACATGCATGGTGGGTATTCAGAGCCTGTACACAAGTTTAAACTGTCTTCTGTGTTTTCACTTTCTTTACTTCACAACAGGGAAAATCAGAACTGTTTTCCCTAAGTACGGAGAACGTTTTAGTATAAGCATTCGAAACACTAATTAACTCTGTAACAACATTGGTGAAATCATCAACTGATTGAATAAAATTGTTAAGTTAACTGTCATTAGTCTCACTCTAAGACAGCCTTCTTAAAAAATTAAACGGTCTTGTACGAAATGTCGTATGTCAGGTTGATGAACAGGCCCCACTTTTTACACCACTGGTTTTTGGTATTTGTGTCTTATTCTTATTTGTTGTATATGTATTCGGCAGATTATCTTTTCATTTAATGCAGCTGCTTTGACAATCTTCATGAAATGTTTTGCGTGGTTAAAAGAGATTCATCAAGGGCAGCAACTTGTATCGTTTTGTGGTCTTGTCGCCAGCATTGTTCTGGTTTTATTTTATTGTTTGTCCTTTTCTCTTCTTTCGTTTTTTATTCGGTTTTGTATTTACTTTATTTTAGTTTAGTTTAGTTTATTCACTTGTTTTGGAGGAAGGAGGGGGCGTAATAAACATTCACGTCTGAGCCAAAATGCATTTTCTGTGTTCTGTTGGTCTTTCATCAGATCTTGTGACCTCGTGCGCATACTTCGATTTTTCCAGTTAAGGCAATGGAATGAACGAGTCGCGGGTACCGTGTGCAAACAACGCCGCACAAAGCAAAGGAAACCCTTATCAAATTACACTGAACAAGATATAATTGTTGTCTCTTCACGAAAATCAATTCATTTCTGACATTGATTGTGCATATCATTCCAACGTGTTTTCCTGTGTTTTGTGTGTGGTGTGTGTGTGTGTGTGTGTGGTGTGTGTTGTGTCTCACTGCGCGCGCGCGTGTAATATATATATATGATGTGTGTGTGTGTGTGTGTGTGTAGTGTGTGTGTTCGCGCGCTTGCGTGTGTGTGTGTGTGCTGCGTGCGTGCGTGCGTGCGCGCGCCTCTGGTGTTGTGTGTGTGTGTGTGTGTGTGTGTGTGTGTGTGTGTGTTGTGTGTGCGAGCATCCATCAATCCATCTCTCTCTCTCCATTCTATCTATCTCTCTATCTATCTATTTACTCTATTGTCTATCTATCTATCTATCTATCTATCTGTCTGTCCCTGTCCTAAATTCCTCCTCTCTCTCTCTCTCTCTCTCTCCTCTCTCTCATCTCTCTCTCTCTCTCATTCTCTCTCTCTCTCCTCTCTCTCTCCTCTTTCTATCATCTAACATCGCGCGATGGTGAGAGTGTGTTTGTGTCCTTGCAAGCGCGCGCGCGTGTGTGTGTGTGCTTGTGTTCACATGATGTGTGTGCCTGTGAAGTTAAGTGCGTGTGCGTATGATGCGGCGCGTGCGTGTTTTCTGTTTGTGTGGTTTGTGTGTGTGTGTGTTTGTGTTTTTGGTGTGTGTGTGTGTGTGCCGTGTGTGTGAGAGGAGAGAGAGAAGAGAGAGAGAGAGAGAGAGAGAGATGAGGGGACGGAGGATAGAGAGAGAGAGTGTGTGATGATTTATGAACTGTGTGTGGTGCGTGTGTTGCTTGTGTGTGTTGTGTGTGTGTGTTGTGTGTGTGTTGTGTGTGTGTGTGTGTTTTGTGTGTGGTGCGAAATTGTTGTGTGTGTTGTGTGTGTGTGTGTGTAGTTTTTTTGTTGTTTTGTGGCGCAGCGCGCCCAGATTCCTCCTCTCTCACCCACACTCTCTCATCTCCTCCACATCCTCTCCTCTCCCCTCGTCCTCTCTCTCCATCCCTCTGTGCACGAAGGCGCTCGCGCACGATGTCAGTGTGATGTTTTTGTGTGTTTGGTGTGTGTGTGTGTGTGTGTGTGATGTGTGTGTTTGTGTTTGTGTGTTGTGTTGGTGTGTGTTTTAAGAGGATTCAGAAATGGGGGGTGGGGGGGGGGGGGGGTGGGGGGGGGGGGGGGGGGGGGGGAGGGGGGGTAGTGGGGTGGGGGGGGTGTGTGGGGGGGTGGGTGTGTGGTGGTGGGGTGGGTGGGTGGTGGGGGGGGGTGGGGGTGTCGGGTGGGGGGGGTGGGGTGGGGGGGGTGGGGGGGGGGGGTGTGGGGGGTGGGGGTGGGGTGGGGGGGGGGGGGGGGGGGGGGGTGGGGTGGGGTTTGGGGTGGGGGTGGTGGTGTGGGGGGTGGTGGTTGGGGGGGTGGGGGGGGGGGTGGGGGGGGGGGGGGGGGGGGGGAGGAGGGAATGGCGTGAGGAAAAGGGAGGAGAAAAGCCTTTTGATATTGAAATATGTGTACACTAGAGTAGAATTTGATAGTTTAAGTGAGCACAGCACATTTTCACACATGAAATCTGAATCTAAGTTTTCAAAGGTAAACGTCTTTGTGTTTTTGCCTCTGTCAATATAAATACACTGTAATCTCAGTCTGGCAGTGTGGTTTTTTCCTCCTAAGAATAATTCTACTATTTAGTCTAAACTGACATTCATAAAGTGGGATTTGAAATGCGTTATAAAACTTTTTTCGCCTATTCAATTAACGATCCTCTTTTTTTTGTTTTTTTGGTTTTTTTTTTTTTTTTTTTTTCTTTTTTTTTTTCTTCCCGCCAGTTCGCCTATAGGTAGACTATATGCGTTATGTCTGGTCTATCAGAGCTACATGGTAAATGTCTGAAGTAAAGACAAAAAAATGGTGGTTTCTATGGAAATGTGCTTCTAATCTTGGTGACAGAGTTTAGAACACGATCTTTAATGGTGATTTTACCACCCGGAATAATATATATGAAAGCCACATCGTTAATGTACGGAACTTTTCAGATTCTGCCTTTTTTTTTGTTTTGGTTTTTGTTTTGTGTTGTGGTTGCGTTTGGATTGGTTCGGTAGGCATGGTGGGCTAGTTGCTCCCGTGTGTCTGGGTTTCATGGTGTGTGTTTGGTGTGTGTGTGTGTGTGTGTGTGTGTGTGTGTGTGTTTGTTGTTGTTGTTGTGTGTTTGGTGGTTCATTTCTTTCCTTCTTCTTTGTTGTTAACAGGCATTATTTGAAAACCTGCTGGGTCCTCTTATTGAATAAATCCTTTCCTGCAATTCAATCATAGTTCGTAATGAAAGTACTACTAATTTTGAACGACGAACAAGTTGGTTCGCAGAGGTGTTCATGAGAGGAGAAAGAATATATCTCCCTCTCTCCTCCCTCACTCTCACCCCCCCTCCCCCTTCTCGTCTCTCTCCCACTCCGTCCCTCTCTCTCCCTCTCCACTCTCTTCTCTCTCAGATCTCTCTAGCCCCTGCTCTGCCGCCAGGTTCCTTTCAAGGGTTCCGGCCTTTGCAATGTCCCCATTACGATACTACGTTCTTACGATATACTAATCGCAATAGCAGCATACATTTTCTGTCCCAAACTATAAAGGAAGCACCGGAAACTAAGCTTCATTTTCAACTGGTTTTGTCCTTTGACGAGAAGGTGCGTGCGCCTTGATTTTGTTCCCAGCGAATATTACAAACACCAGTCTCTATCAAAATGTCCATGTTGCTAGCCGCTGTTTACGTTATGAAGGTTACTACTCTGCATTATAGAGGCAACACTCGGTTAAGTAGTATTGCTTTCATTATGAGCAATGGATGCCTTTCCTTCTTACTTTGAAACGTAATATTGCGGAATTTGCAGTCTGCTTCGCTGGTGCTTTTTACCTTTTTACGGCTTGAATTCCCCTCACATTGACAGTCGACCTCCTGTCCTGTCCTTTGATTTGTATTTGATGACATTTGCCCGTAAGAGTTGGCTGGGTTTTCTATTGTTGCTTGACTCTGCCTGCCTTCACTCACCTGTCTGATCTATGTCTCTGTCTCTCCTCTCTGGATCTCATCTCAGACTTGTGATCGCGGTATATCTCTCTCTGACAGTACTACGCAGCGGGATTGCCCTGTCCCTCATCTGATCTCCTTGACTGTTGTGTGCTCTCTCGAAGCGTATGCGTTCTGAGTTCTACCCTCTCGCCTCTGTCTGTCTGTCTTCTCTTTATGTCTTCTCTGTCCTCCGTCTCTCTCCGTCATCTGCTCAAGTCCTCTGCTCGCTCTGTCTCCTGGTCCTCTCTTCTCTGTCTGTACTCGGTTTCTCTCTATCTCTTTCGCGGGAGCTCTCCTGCCTCTTCTCCTCGTCTATCTTTGTCGGTTCATTATCTGTGTCGCCTCTCGACACCTTCGGAACATACGAAATTGAATGTAAAAAACGGGAAGTTTGTTCCGGACAAACCCTCCTTACCAACTGGCTTTAGTGGCAGCTTGTCTGTGTATAAAAGCTAATTATGGGAACCATTCACACAAACTGACCTTGTCGGCAGTGGTTATCTCGTGAGGAGCAAGCTTTTGCTACCATGGAGATAATGTTTATATTCTTTCTTTCCAAATTAGTGGCAATTTCAAACAGAAGAAACGAAAACAGAAAATACTGCACAGTATAACAATCAACATAACAAAGTTCAAAGTCTGCTACACACAAGGGATCCAATGTAGTGCCGTAACACACTTTTTTCATAATACATTCCCCAGGTGAAGCAAATGTGTTGTCAACTTGACAGGGAAGTCACAGTAGCATATCAGAGCCCTGGGGTAGAGTTTCCAAGTGTTCTGAACTCGTTCGCATCTTTTTGTTCTTTGAGTTGTGTTTTTCTGTGGCACTTGGAAACCTCAACGTGGGACTAAGGTGATGACTTGAGTGATCATGCTGTAGTGCACAATTTCCTCAGGAAGTGTAGATCCTGCACCATGGATAATTTTTTTTTTTCAACACAGCCGGTGTCAGGATCTTGCAGTCAGCCCCACTCTGCTTCAGGCAGTCAGTGCACATGCTTGAGAACAGGAGAGAGTGTGTTCACTCTTCTTTTTTTCGCTCACCTAGCTGCTGTATTCTACATCAAGGGCGTGGCGTTTCAGTAATGGTCCTGGTAGACAGCCATAGTCATTATGTTTTAGGCTGCCAAACCTGGATAAGAAAAGCCTTGCTATGATAGAGTTCACTGCTGCTTTGTAAGGATAGGAAGGAGCTTGGAAAGACAGTTGACGTATGTTTAACGACGTTGTCCGGGTTATGATCGTGAGTCCATGGTCTCTTACCGACTGGACGAGACAAACATAAAACAAGAATGCCTATGTCAACACAGTGTTATTTGACTTTTTTTAGGTTTTTTTTTTTTCAGTTGAAAGAAAGATCTGACGGGGATAGGCTTCTTGTATTCGACATTAGATTTACTCGAGTCCACCCAGTCCTCACTTGACGACCGAAGACATCGATGCTGAGGTTTGCAGCTCTAGCTACACACCAGTCTGGCTGTGAGAATTATGGAGAGAAGTAGTACTGGCCTCTAGACGATGCAGGATGGTAACGCTCAGTCACCGAGAAGAGTGACATAATATATACAGGGGAGAACAAGCATAATGCCAAAGATCGTCTTGGAGAAGTCGCAGGAGAACAGAGCGTCGTGGGGACGCAGACTGGTTTACCATGACACATTGAAAAACTCTCTGGAAAGGTACGAGACAAACAGCTACAGAGCAGAACCTCTAACCTCCATCTGATGACATCATGAGCAGTATTTCCGTAGTCGATGGTGTTGAAGGTAGCTCTAAGGTCGAGTAACACCAGGAGAGAGTGAGGAAATCCAGCAATCTTACCCCACATGTTGTTAAATACCCGAAGCACCTGCAGTCTGTGCACTGTGACTTGACCTGTGGATTGACTGGCACAGATCAAGGATTCCTGTGTTTCAAAGGAGTCCACGCTCCAGTTTCCAAACAATGAGAGACAGTGAGTAGATTCAAAAATTGGGGCGAATATCCATGCAGCTGGTGATCAAAGGCCTCCTCTCTCGTTTGATGGGACAAACGCTAATGGGAGAATGGCAGTGATCTTTAAAGAAAAGCATTCAAACATGGCCGTCTCTACGTTTATTTGGTACACTTATGCTGCGAGCGCATTGTTTGCAAAGTATCTTTAAATGCTGTGATTACTATTTGATTCATGTGTCGTGTTTTATTTTAGGCTTGAGGTGAAAGGCATTCTTTTTTTCCTTTTTATGTCAAACCCATCATTGTTTTATTTCGTTCTAGATATGTTATCTATTTGCTATTCATTTGCTATATCCTTTTTATTTCAGTTATTCACTTTATTTATTCATGTGTTGGATTAATATCTTCATTCAATCGCATTCATTTAAACCATTTATTTTTGTTATTATCTATTTATTCATTTTGGTGAGACCAAAGGCCTTGTGATTCTGGTAACAGCATTCCAATAACGTCTCTATATACCCTGCTGCAGCGATGATTTGTATATGCTTGATGTCTTCATCCCCAAAGTTAAGAGACATGTTATCAGCATATATTTCACAGATCTGCAATGCAATACCTGCATTGGATAATGTATTTATGAAACTACAAAACGGAAGGAAGCTTGTAAAACGGAGCCTTGTGGTATGCCACAGCCTCAACCCTTCCCTCAGATGAATATCTAAACCCTCTCACATAAACACGCTGTAAACTGATTTCTGGATGGGTACAAACTTAAGGAGATTAATTGGGTGGAGGAATCATGGAAGAAGGAGTTTATCATGAGCAGGATTGAATAAACACAGTTAATTATTTCTCTTTAAACAACGTATGACGCATGAGATAAAGGCTCTTTTAAGCGTAGAATGAAAACACAGTTCTGTCAATACTGCTTAGATGGAGTGAATGTAAACAGTGTTCACGAAGTCAGGTTTACCAAGAGAATCTCAGAAACTCATACATGACGAAAATCCAGTTTGTGTGAAATATACGTTAATTGTAAGTTAGACGGCAAGGTCCCAAGTAGACGCAACGCGGAGAGATTACAGGACCACCAAAACACCCACGATGCATTTATGCCTTTAACCCTCTTAGGTTTCTCTTCACTTCTTCAGAGGTAAGAAAAACGCTAAACTGTTCAATGAAAACTGAAAAGAAAGAGAACGAGCGAATCACCCTTTACCTTCTCCATATTCGGAGTAAAATGGGTGTTGAAGTGAAAAACGAGGGCTGGATGGGACTTGGATCATGTTATGTAACACAAATGGTGCGCAGAATAATAATTAGTAAGAATGATAAATACTGTACTACTACTACTCTACACTTACTACTTGTTAATTCTTATTAGTATTATTAGGAATGTATGATATGGATGATGATGAATGATGATGATGATGGTCATCATCTCATCATCACGTCATCGTCTGTTATAGTAATACTCAGACTTAGTCATCAATGATTATTCTTGTCATTATGAATGTTGAATTTTCAATTGGTTATGAGTATAGGGATGGCAGTGATAATGATAGAACCAACTTTAATAATAGGGGGAGTAGGAACAAAGATAGCACAAAACGACTCAGGACACGAGCGAAAATGAACGAGCAATCACTTATTTTATCCCCCCGTCGCGGCAAGATGGGGCGGCCTGGTCATTTTCGTCGTCCTGAGGTGTTCTGTATTTGCCCTGATCACGGACCGTGATGTAAGGGTTTACTGAAGGAGGGGGGGGGGGTGGGCCGCGTTTTTTCCGTGATTCGTTTTGCCTACGTTTTTAAGCGGGTGGCACATCACTAACATTAAAATTGGTTAGATTTTCCGGCGGCAGTGTTCGCCTCACTTTGCAGATAATAACACGAAAACAAAGATTAGTTGACGATTATAATTAACTAGGTTAGGGTGGTTGCGGATGCGGAACAATTAAGAATGTTCGAAAGAAAGGAGGAGGAATGATAATAATGGGCAGCCTGACACTACTTGGACCAGAGAAAGAGAGCGGAAAAAAAGAAACAAAGAGGGTTGTGTGGGGTGGGGGGGGGGGGGGGGGGGGGGGGGGGGGGAGGTTGGTTTGCCCGCAACACCACAACACACCCACAACACACACACACACACACCCACACACAC
>JADBJO010026397.1:20000-22575 GCA_016801955.1 Conus betulinus | reverse complement strand
TCTGAACCACATAACGGCACTGGGAAAACGTGTGGCTTTGAATGGATACAGCGACCACTTTCCAGCATGCATTACGTGGAAAAGAAGTGGAGTCACAATTCTGAAAACGGCCACAAACACATCACTTACAGATCTTTTAGACAATTCCATTTCTTACTGACCTCATGAATTCCCCCTTTATTAATGTTTATAATTACACTGATCCAGAGAAAGCGCTAGAGTTCTGGCTACACACGTTTATTCTGTGGTATGATAGGCATGCTCCATTCAAAACGCGTAGAGTTTAAACATAGTGCACAACCAAAGTGATGATAAAGAAATACAAGCTGCTTGTTTCTTACTCAGCGACCTGCTTGAAGCAGAAGGGAAGTCGGATGGATTTAAAATGCAACGCAATAAGCGTAATAAATAACGTCAACCCACTCAAAGGGACAGCAAAAATTATTATTATTATTTTTTTAGTGAACTTGTATCCAACAAACAAAACTCGAAGTCCATATCGAAAGCACTAAATAACCTTACGAATAAAACTTCACAGTCAAACATAAGTCCCATAACCAGCATAAGACCAAATGAACTCAACAAAACACTTTACAACAATTGCAGAACACACTGTCAAAGAAAAGAATACTGAATCAATGAACTACAGAAACTGAAAAAACCTTTTGGCAATGCTAAGAACATTCGTTCAGCTCCACCAGTTTCATCCATGACAGTTAGTGCTGTTTACCAAGCTTTGTGCCAATTAAAGCAGACAGGAAGTCGTGGACTTGACGGGAGGGATGGAAAAAAATTCTGAAAACTGCCAGCACCGTTATATGTGAAATTCTTACCTACATCTACAATTCATGCACTGATAAATGTCACTTCCCCGCTAAGAACAAAGTTGCAAAAGTAATACCCGTTTTCAAATCTGGAGACAATTCTGAGCCATCGAACTACAGACCTATATCCATTTTGCCAGTTCTGTCCAAGCCCTTGAAAACACACACACACACACACACACACACACACACACACACACACACACACACACACACACACACACACACACACACACACACACACACAAATAAACATCTCATGCCTCCATTTTGACTTCGCAAATCTACTAAATAAACATCAATCGATATTCAGGAAAAATCATTCTTGCCATACAATACTTACAAACCTGAAAGATCAATGGCTAGCCAGTGTAATGAAAATGAATATTATGGTGCACTGTTTGTTATTTTTGCGAAGGGCTTTTGATGTAACTGACCACAAATTATTGTGCAGGGAGCTTTTATCATATGGTATAACAGGAAATACCTTTCAGCTAATTACATCATTCCTAGAAGGCCGTCAACAAATCGTCTGCGTTAACAACAATTCATGCGAGAAGGTACCTATCCAACATGGCGTACCCCAGGGTTCTGTATTAGACTCGTTGCCGTTCTCAGTTTATATAAATGATCTCCCTCTTTAAATTGAGGATTCATGTGAACTCTTTTGTGATGATGCCACTCTCCACACAAATGGCTCCAGCTTAGAAGCTTCATTAAAAACGCTGTTCTGAAGTGTTTGGTGCAATGTAAATCATATGTCACTATGTCACTAAAAACGTAATAAAAAACACACAACTAATGCCGATAACTGCAAGACAACGGAGAACAACTCCTCAATTTTTAATGTATTCTGAAGATATGAGTGTTTGTTACAAGTTTTGTAAGTTTTAGTTACTAGTCATGCTTAGTCAGTCCATTAGTGTGGCAAACACACACACATACACACACACTCTCTCTCTCTGTCTCTCACACACACACATACACCACACACACACACACACACACACACACACACACACACACACACACACACACACACACACACACAATCAGACATGGCCTCTGCATGCATGCATGAATGAGAAAGAGAAGAGAGAGAGAGAGAGAGGAGAGAGAGAGAGAGAGAGAGAGAGAGAGACAGACAGACAGACAGACAGACAGACAGACAGACAGAGAGGGGGGAGAGAGGTGACATGCAGTCAGATAAACAGAGACAGACAGAGAGAAAGACAGACAGAGAGAGAAAAGAGAGACAGACAGAGACAGACATGCCTACACTAACACACACGCACGCACGCACACACACACACACACACACACACACACACACACACACACACACACACACACACACACACACACATACACACACGCGCGCGCGCGCGCGCGCACATACACACACACGCTCGCTGTCTCTCTCGCTTTCTGTCTCTCTCTTTCCCCTCTCTCTCTCTCTCTCTCTCTCTCTCTCTCTCTCTCTCTCTCTCTCTCTCTCTCTCTCTCTCTCACACATTTACACAAACAAATCTCTTTCTCACTCTTTCTCTCTAACGCACTCACACACACACAAACACAATTCTTGTGTCTTCCCACATGCCTGACATATAACATCAACATCAATGTGCTCCATTCATGAGCCACTGTTTTCAATCCTTAAATGGTTGTACTCATTTGAACTCTTACTCACACACACACAAACACAAACACACGCACACCACACACACACACACACAACACACACACACCCA
>JADBJO010026397.1:0-15000 GCA_016801955.1 Conus betulinus | reverse complement strand
CTATGTTTGTCTGTGTCCTTGGTGGTAACTAACCCCTCTCTTTCTAAGTTTTTCTCACACTTGTTGCAAAATCAAATACTCCAGGTTTGGCCAGTGGAAGATTAAAAATGGCGCGAAGATTAATTGTGAAAAGTATCAGTTTAGAGAAGATATGGACTTATCGGCCCAATACAGTTGTTTCAAATAAGATACTTTAATTTTTGTTTCTTCAGTGACGTATATTTCAATAAGCTGGTTCTTAGGTATTCACATTCTAAAGAGTTTGCACAAAATGATTATGATTCATCAACCAAGGGAGATAAGGGCAAGGTAACTCTCAAACAGAACATTTCATCTGCTGAGGATCACCAAGAGATGTGTGCACATTTTAACACCTGGCTACACATCATTTGAATTACAAACCTTGTGAGAATATTTATGCCATTGATGTATTGATTTTTTTCTGTAGGCTAATTTTCGTTGTTGATCATTTTACAATTGACAAGGACGAAAAGTTTTGCGGCCTACAACTGATTTTTTTAATTTGTCAAGAGTGATCAATTAATAAATGTCTTTGCTCTTATACATTAGTAAATTAAGATCTTTATTTTGTGTTACATAAATCTTCTCATGACTGACATCAGTGTCAGGATGCTGATAATTTCTAAGAAGGCCCTTGACTTGTCTTTTACTGTCAAACTGTTTTTTTTTCCCCACCGTGTGAACTTTGTAGAGAAAACCTCTGTAGGGCGTTTTCGTAAAAATATCCAGACATTTAAGAACATCACCATCCAAACTATCGCTTCCATTCTTCATGCATTCATGAAACGTCTGATTCCAGTACACTCTGTGTGTACTCCTCACTCAGCCCCACAATCTTTAATGTTTCACTTTCATTCATTTCACTTTCATTCTCAAGTCAATTTTTCTTCAGTTCGATTCTACCAGTACATGTCAAGAGGGCAAATATCTCCCAACACACAAAACCACAATCAAGTTGGAATTCTCCAGATACAATAAAGTAATCAGTGTCACTACTCCCATGCAGTGATATGTACGTGAAATTGCCATGTGGATTAGTCTCACAGTATTTCGTTCAATATTTCCTCATCAAATATGAAGCAAACGTCTAAAAGAGTTTAACCAAAAATCGGGAATACTTTCGCCTTTTTAGTGTCAAACATTTAGGTTTTTGTTTGGCTCACCCAGTGGACTATACTTTGTCACGTATTCGATAAATGGTTACTCACCTCGTGTTCTGGCATTTAAAACGCCAGTGCACAACGTATAAACATCCATTTTGAATTAAAAACTGCAATTTTCTTAGGTAATATACATTGTTCATTTGCATTTAATTATGAAAAGGAATTCCTTCAGGGTGAATAAACTTTTCAAAACAACTTTTTACATTTTATGTTAATACGTTTTACGGGCTGATAAAACGTTTTCTCACATGATGGAATTCTATGTGTTTTCGTAGGGAAATGAGTTTTAGTTTTCTCTGTGTACTCATTTATATGTGTCCTAGGTGAGAAGCTTCTGTAGAATCTGGGGTTTGTTCACAGTACTTTTATGTCTGTATAACGAAGTAATGGTTAGTGTGCAGAACATTTCTCAATTAGCTCTGTGTACCTTTTGATATGTGTCAGGTAATGGACCATGCAAGAGAGGTTTCCCAATTTCCTCTGTGCACATTTTATGAAATAACATGTATGTGCAAGATGGATAACGTATGAACATTTTCCAGTTAACTATGTAATTTTATGCATGTGCTTGGTGATGTGAAGCAGGGCTGCACACACTTGGGTTATGTCTTTATTTCATTGTAGTAGGAATAACTTGCACAAAACTCGTTTGATCTGTGTCATATTTTAATGTTGTGTGTTATTATTATTATCATTATTATTATTATCATTATTATTATTATCATTATTGTCTACCATCATCAGATGCTGAATACGAAGATGCTACCCTTGCTCCTCCTGACTGCTGTTACAGTCCAAAGTCTTCCCAGGGATTATGGTAAGTATCTTTGAACAACCTCTTGGAAATTATCCTGAAAGATGTCTTGCATTGCATCATGGAACTCATTTAAAAAGATTCCTCTGTCTTATATCTGGACTGCTCTAACAAGCGACAGCTTGAAGTCATAATATTGCGTGCTCTCTCTCTCTCTCTCTCTCTCTCTCTCTCTCTCTCTCTCTCTCTCTCTGCCTTGTGTGCGTGTATACTTTGGAATGTGTGTGTGTGTGTGTGTGTGTGTGTGTGTGTGTGTGTGTGCGCACACGTTGTCATGCGTGTATGAGCGTGTGCGTATGTGTTTGCGTGTCTATGCGTGCGTGTGTGTATGTGCCTGTCGTCAGTATAAACTATGGTCAACCTGACAATAAATGGTTTCAATTCAGTGTGTGTGTGTGTGTGTGTGTGTGTGTGTGTGTCTCCCATGTATGTATGTATGTATGTGTGTGTGTGTGGGTTTGTGTGTGTGTGTGTGTGTGTGTGTGTGTGTGTGTGTGTGTGTGTGTGGTGTGTGGCATATTACAGAAGTAGAATCATCTGGTCAAGATATGCATACATTAATCATTTTCATGACGTGTGTGTATATTAAAGGTAGTGTTGTAGGCTTAAGTTTAACGTGTAAACACACCACTGTGTCAATCACACGGATGCGTTGAAGTGTCAGATGCTAAGTTTAACGTGTAAACACACCACTGTGTCAATCACACGGATGCGTTGAATTGTCAGATCAAAGTATAGGAAAAATAAGAGTATGGACAAACTCCAAAAGGCACAACATCCAGCTCATGGGAAAATGGTCACATTTGAGCTATGCCCTGTACACTGGCTACCTGTGAATGCACATATTGCGTTCAGGTTGTCCATCCTTTGCCAATACCTGTTGTCAGTTTTCTGTGCTTACATCGCAAGTCTACTGTCTGCCTTCTCAGCACCGTCACCTTTCTGTTCATTCACAGATGACCTCACTTTGTGCATTCCAAAGACCCATCAAAGACATTAAGACATTTCAGGAATGTGTCTTTTCCAATCACTGCCCCCAAACCAAACCTTACTAGCTACATCATATAAAAAGCTGTATTTCAGAACGCGTTTAAACATGTTTATTTCAATATAACACAAATTCAGTATCCCAGCTCCATGTCTTTCGTTACATTCATCAAAACGCATGCATAGAGGTAATTACTTGTTTGTATTTGTATTCCACATTTATAGTCTTATTGGTTTACCAGATATGAATGTACGCTTTAGGTCGTCTATTTTCTTGTAGTGCACTTTTGAAGTGGTTGTTTAAATATTGATATACATCTTTTTTTCAGCTGAGCTTGTTAATGTATGTTGTCTCTATACGGTATAAGGTAAGTTGTCTCTATACAGTTGAATTTATTTGTGTTTTTTTGTCCTTTTTTTAATGACTTAGAGATGATTTGTATTGTCTTCTCACACCACAATATACACATGATCTCATTTTGTTCAGTTTCAACTTTGACACTTCATGTCGACTGTAAAGAGCTGTGAGCCTAGCATTCAGTGGCTGATATATCAGTCCCCACGTTATTGTTGTTGTCATTAACATTATCATTATGTTCATTCTCATCATCATAGTCATTTTTATTATTATTATTATCATCATCATTATCATTATTATCATTATCATCATTATTATTATCATTATCATCATCATCGTCATTATTATTATTATTATTATCAGTATTATACAGTATTGATTCCCATGCTGTATGTGTGGGTAAGAGGCCAATCTTGAGGTCTTAGATCACGTTTGCATACAGTTCTAAATGATATGCTGCATGTATGACAGTACTGCAGTTTCTGGTCAACATGTGTTTATAGTCAAATTTCCATATTGTGCATGCAGACTATAAGGCTGTGTTGACATTTTCAGAGCGCCAGTATACCGGCGTGCCATGTGCAGAACTGGTAAACCGTTCACCTGGTTGTAAGAACGAAAATTTGTTCTGACGGATGGGATGACAGAGATGCCCGGGTACTATGCCGACAACTGAAATGGAGAAACGGTATGGCTTACACCCATTTCGGACTCCGCCAATATCACTTTCATTTTGCTGTATCAGAAGTGGACTGCAGGTGAGTTGGTTTCAGTTTTCACACATGATCCAATGTAAGCAACAACCCTGTGTCCACCTCCCCCCCCCCCCCCCCCTTCTTCATGGCTCGAATTCTGCACCTAACTGAGTGAAAGATTCTGAGTTATACATAATACTCCACGTAGGCATATCCTGTTCCCTAATTAATTGGCTATGTTTGAAGTTGGCTGCTGGTAAATAAAAATTGGAAATGAAATGAGGCAGGGAACAGTAAACAATAAACGGTAAACAAGTGGGGTAATTTTTGCTCCCATAAGAAAACCTAACACAGAGTAACTTTTATTCAAGACTGACACAGCCTTTTAAACTTGAATAAAATCAGACAATTACAAAGACGAACAATCTAATAGGGGGGGGGGGGGGGGGGGGGGGGGGCGGGGAGGGGGGGGGGGGAACAAGTGCAGGACAACAACTCAACTGTCTTTACAGTAATGACTAGAATGAATAGGTAGGTAATGACTTCCTACCTACTATCTCGGATAAATCCACACTAGCGTGGGTTTTCTCCAACTACTATCTGGGATAAATGCACACTAGCATGGGTTTTCTCCTACCTACTACCTCGCACATGCAATACCTCACCACCACACCATCCACTCCACCCTGTCCATAATGAATTATAATGAATAGTTTTCGTATGCGTTTTATGCACACAAATCCGAATGAGTTGCATATTTCTTACTGTGAGCTGTACCTCTCAAAGGATAAGATTACTCACATGTCAGTTGTTATTTGTGTATGCTTGCCCATCAGCAGCGTCTTTTCCCCTTATTGCTACCCTATTTGTGATAGAGATCTTCTTGCACTCAGTATATCTAATCGACATTTTATGCCTGTATCCATCCACTCAGGCGCAATGAAAGTGGCATGTATTGTGATTTCGACCTTTGCCTCCACAAAAGCACTGTTAAGATTTGATTAAGATAACCATGGATCGTTCAACACAAAATGATTCAACTGGCCCTCGAGGCATATCATGTTCCCCAAACATCCAAGAAATGCTGCATAATTACTTTCATGAATTCCCTGAGATTTTTTACAAAGAAATAACAGCAGTCCGGATCAATCTGAGGCTGGCATAGCAAAGGTCTGTGAAATTTGACCTATGCTGTTTGTGTCGGCAAATGGCGCCATCTTTAAAACATAGGTGTTGCAGATTCTGCAGACCTTGGGAATGGACACCAAATGCCTCTTCTACAATCCTTCATGGATGGCACAACATTGCTTTCCACCAACAATCCTTCATGGATGGCACAACATTGCTTTCCACCAATCAAGATGAACGACACAAATCACTGAAGCAGTTAAAGTTAGTGACTTCAACAGGCACGAGTTGAAACAGTATTGTTCACTGTGACCAACAAAGCCATCCCACACATGATGGAGGAACCAGTCTTGATCATTGGAAGGTGGTATGATGACTCCTTGAAAGACACAAATGGGGGAAAGAAAACAAAACTCGTGTCAGAAGAAAGCCTGTAGATTTAAACCAGTGGGGCCTCCATGGTAAATACAAAGTCTGTCTCATGCAGTTCATGCTGATCCAGAAGCTCCTCTAGTTTCTGCAGATGTAGGGTATCGGCACAAGCACAGTGAAAACAATGCAGGCCAAAATCAACAGCTATGAAAGAATATGGGTGGTGTCCCCTCTGGTCTTACTGACGTTGCACTCTTGCTGCCAAAGCTGAAGCTACCCCTGAAATTCATCCTGGAGGAGTATGAAGTGGGCAAGCCAAGGTTACTAGCTTTGAATGAGGATCCAGAGACAACACTTGAGATAATTCCAGCCTAACCTAAAGACTGACAGACATTGAAAAGTCTAGAAGGCAGTGGATACTATGAAGGAAAATCTCAGGAGCAGGGAAATAAAAGGACACAAATTGAAAGAGATGGGCTGGAACCAACAGAACTGAAGTGGTTGTCAATGGCAAAAAAGCAAAAAGAGAGGAGAGTTATACAGGAGTTGAAGAAAGAGGAGGATGGCAAAAGGATCCAGAACGCAATCCAGCAAGGCCAACAGGGGCAGTGTACCTATGGGAAAATGAACTCCAAGGACGATAAGCATGAATGACATCTGCCACAAAGTGCCTTTTTAAGGATTAGCTTTACAGCTAAAATGTGTATTTAAACTCCTTTATTCATATCTGTTGAAATGGGGTGAATCAGATGACTGTATATGTAAGCTCTACTTGGGCAAACAAACAGTTCTCAGTTCATGCAAAGTATGAAGTCACGACAGGTGCAAATGGAGACACAGCAAGTGCTTAACGAAATCACACATGCGTAGAGCACTGCCAGAAGTACCACTGCGCCATTATAAGCTCCAGGATTGCTGTTTTACACATTTGAGGCCACAACTCATGGTCTGGAACAGTGGTGACATCAAGAGCGTGGAATCGGTGTTTAGTAGCAAACCTTCCAGAATGGGATTATCAGTCGGAGATTATCAGGAACATTGGCATGAGACTGGACATTGTCCTCCACTCAGGTTCATCAGAACAAATGATATGATTGAACTCGCTGTGCCCTGAAAGCAGAATGGAACAAGCTCACATATACAAGACTGAGAATGATGCCAATCTGGCAAGCCACCTAAGGAAAACAGGCTTCCCAGCCAAAATGCTCACTGCAGAGACTGGAGGGGATGAGAGGTGGAGGGGTTCTATGTTCATCAGCCAATGAGACACTCGTGATTTCTGCTAAGAAGAAAAACCTAAAGGCAATGGCAAAAGCAGTTTAAAAGGGTTTCAGTCCTATTTGGTCGAGTAGGAAGAAAAGTGTTCAGGACACTTTAATTTCCAAACCTGGAACAGGTTTTCTAAAGTGATGTAAGTGGGTAAGAAATCTGTCTAGAAGGGCAATGCCTTGAGATGCCCATGATGCATCAAGATGTTGCAGGTTCAAATCCCAGCAGCTCCAGGGAATAAATATCTGATGGCAAAAGGGCGTCTCGGTATCATGACTTGAAAGTGGCCTGGCTCCACAATAGTGCAGAGAGTTCAAGGCTCGATTGCTTGAATGAGAGTTCTTCTCTGAAGACACTCTGTTGTCCAGATCTCCCCAACGTTTCTTCTCTGAAGACACTCTGCTGTCCAGATTTCCCCAACGTTTCTTCTCTGAAGACACACTGCTGTCCAGATCTCCCCTACGTTTCTTCTCTGAAGACACTCTGCTGTCCAGATCTCCCCAACGTTTCTTCTCTGAAGACACTCTGCTGTCCAGATCTCCCCAACGTTTCTTCTCTGAAGACACACTGCTGTCCAGATCTCCCTACGTTTCTTCTTACTTACCAAGAAATTATGTTGTAACATTGCATACTGCTAAACATACTGTTGACAATGTCACACCAAGACTCTTTAAAATACATGTATTCAAAAAAAGTACTGAAAAGACGATACATTGATGCGTTGAATAACCACAAAATTGCTGTGACATTGCAGGGGTGATGAGAGAGAATTGAGTCACTGCTGATTCAACATTACCTCAGAGTGCAAGTCCCGCCATGCTGCCGGGAGTTTTGTGTTTCAATGATGACGGTAAGCTAGTATACTGAATGACCTTTTATGATTCCCTTCCTTATGTTTACAAGACAAATGCTTACATAACTGCTCAAGTGACATATGGTGACACGATAAATGCTCACAACCAACATGGAAAGAACACATCAATGCACACAACTTCCTCATGCTCTTGCTATTGGTCAGATATTTTTTTTGTTTGTTTAAGTTCTCAAAGTGTGGGGTAGTCATGTTGGTAATCAGCAAAACACAAAAATGGAGAAAAAAGACAGTGAGAATATTGCTGTTTCAGTGTAACCACACAATACATAGCTACAATTTTTGTGAATGGGGACAAAATGATGGCTGAGCATCATTCTGAAAGATTTCTTGGGTGAACGTTTGCTCTTTGAGGCTTGCATATAATTTGTTTGTATAAACGATTAAGCAGATTTTAAACGTAAAGAAACTAGATACGAAGCTAGATTGCTTCAAACCCTTTGTCTCTGGCCTCCGTCTCTTTTACGTGTAAATATCATGGTGATTGCTGTCATTGGTCCAGTTTTATGGACCCAATCCCCAACTGGATGACAAAGACAAAGTCTGCCTCCAACTGCTGTTGACAAGTTATCATTGATAGTTATATAGAGGATAGTGTGTCACGAAGAGGACCTTAAACAGGCTGGATGAGATGGCAGTCCACTCAGGACAGAAAAGGAGGGCTTACCACTCGTTTCAACGATTTTTTTGTTCGAACTTTCTTCAGTACAAAAAAAATCTATGTACACTTTCCTGTGAAAAATGAAGCTAGTTGAATTAAGTCTAATAGGATAACATGTTCAGTTTTCATTTAGAGCATTGTCAATATATAATGAGTGACCCAACTCTTACAGTAATTGAAAAAAGGACGTTTGTACAGAGGAGACATTGAGTGAAATATTTATAAAGTACTGATATATCCGTTGTGAAACCTGAGTGCTCAGTCGATGTGCTGGTTGTGTGTGTGTGTGTGTGTGTGTGTGTGTGCATGTGCGTGTGTGAGTGTGTGTGTGTGTGTGTGTGTGTGTGTGTGTGTGTGTGTGTGTGTGTGTGCATGGTGTGTGTGTTCGTATGTGTGTGTGTGCACGCGCGCTTTGTGCGCGGGCGTGTGTGTGTGTGTGTGTGTGTGTGTGTGTGTGTGTGTGTGTGTGTGAGTGAGCGTGAATGCAATGAGCTACTTCGTGTGAGCATCAGTCGTAAGACTTGTAATTGTCCTATGAGTATTTCTCCTGTCAGTTGTAGTCAGGTGAGTATACGTTGTGTGTCATGACAAATATAGGCAAACGTCTGTGCCATTGCATACATTTCAATTATTTGTGGCATTGCATATACTGTCAAACGTTTTTGTCATTGCATATTTTGCCAAATCTATGTGACATAGTAGACGTCGTCAAAACTTCTGTATCAGTGCATATATTATCAAATTCTGTGTCATGTCTAGCTGCAAAGTTTGTTGTGTTGCACTACATATATTTTGGCCAGTCTTCTTGAAAAAGGAAAGGAAGCCGTTCAATAGGACAACCCATTATCTCCCATAATATGTTTGAAATCAGAGAGGAGAGGCAACGGACAAAAGAAAAATGTGGAGAGTTCATTGTACCTTATCTACTGGCTCGTTTGAACTGTTTGGGATTCTCATGGACTACCGGGGAATATAATAATTTTTTGATTGTGAATAGTACCCGGTAATTATGCCGTGTTAAATCCTTTTCTATCACTCTCCACGTGTCTGCCTTTTAGTTTCTTTATATCGTATCTTCTGTCTTCCATTTTCACTCACTAATTCATTGCTTTCGTCGTCTTCGTGTTGGTTAAGGAAAATCATGATGTTCAAATGTCGAATATCAATGGTTAGATTAGTGTGTTTTTGAAGAGCTGCAACTAACTACACTTCTGTGATACATACGTGAAAAAAAATGTTTGTCTTATGTTCTACAAAGATTGTGTCAGGTCTCTTTTCATGGACAAATGAGTCTTTGATCTTTTTCAGAACAAACCAGAAATAGTCACCTCATTGATGGTGCTTTATTTTCTCTTTACCCACACTGACTAATGAAGATGGTTAGCCACAATGCCATGCTAGTGTCATTTTGCGTTCTCATATTGTTATAACCAGAGTGAGTCCAGTGAAAACAGGAGCTCCACACAGTGGAACAGAAGACACACTTCTTTACATGTTATCTTCCACCAGGTATTGTGTATCGACTGGATGGACCAGAAAGGCACGAGGGCTATGTGTCTGTGAGGTTCCATGGCGTGTGGCATGGCGTATGTAAGCACTCTGTGGACGACAAGGCAGCCATGGTTATCTGCAGGGCAAACAACTTCCCTGGAGATATTTGGTCCCTGGTCACCTCGGCTACCCTTATCTACGCAACCCCTCTGCATGGAATCCATTCTTTGAGTGCACTGGGAATGAAATGGACCCAAGTAGAGGTGCACATCACAGATGGTACCTCGAACATGATGTTCAACATTGTGGGGGGGTTTGCTGCTGTCCACTGCATCGCCAATGGTGAGAACTAGTTAATTTTGTCACCCTATGTGCATTACTATGATTTATGCTAGAACGTACGTGTTGGCACTGGATTACACTACTATCACGAATATTGGAAAAGAATTCTATAGTCATTTGGCATCTAATCCCAAACATATACACAGTGTAAAACAGGTATAAAAACATTTCAAGACAATACAGATCTATGGAAGAGGGGCAATATTAATCTTGGGATGTTGCGGTGACGTATTTCTCGCGCAGCTTAAACTGTGATTCCTTCTTCAATGGCATACGTGTGAAGCTGGGCAGGTCTGGTTAGCATTAATATGCTGTGAACGTGAGGGTGAAACAACAGACACCAGGATCAGGAGACCTGAGGAAATAGGCAGCGCTAGGATGGCTTATATTGCATGAAGAAATGGGTACGGCTAGGATGGTTTCTATTACATGAAGAAATAGGTAGGGGTTGGATGGTTAATATTACCCAAGGAAACTGGTATTGTGAGAATATTTTCCATAACCTGAAAAAAAGAGAAGGGTAAAATTGTCTGTTCTAACTCGGGAAATGAATAGGTTCTGGATGATTCCTGATACCTGAAGAAAAACGGGTAGTGTCGAGATGGTTTCCGTTACCTGAGGAAACCGGTAGAGTTAGGATTGTTTGTAAGGAAAACGGTTGGGACTAGGATAGTTTCTGTTACCTGAAGAAAAAAATATGATTAAAATAGTTTCTGTTAACTCAGGAAAGAGGTAGATTCCAGATGACTCCTGCTATCTGAGAAATGGATACGGTTAGGGTGGTTTAACAAACCTGTGAAAACAGGCAGATTAAGATCGTTTGTATCTACTGAGGGAGGTAGGGTCAGGATGGTTTCTGTTACCTGCGGATACAGTATAACTGATA
The DNA here is from genome assembly GCA_016801955.1 of Conus betulinus. NCBI lineage: Eukaryota > Metazoa > Mollusca > Gastropoda > Neogastropoda > Conidae > Conus > Conus betulinus. The sequence continues at coordinate 3,942 of JADBJO010026397.1, read as the reverse complement.
TCGTTTGTATTAGCTGAGGAATCCTCTAGGCTCAGGATAGTTTTGATTGCTTGAAGAAAAACAGGCAGGGCCAGATGCTTCTATCACTTGAATTCACAGGCAGGGTCAGGATGGTTTCTGTTGTATGGGGAAGCAAAAGGAGTCCAGATGTTTTTCATTACTTAGGGACACAGGTGGGGTGATGGTGGTTTCCACAACCTGAGAATACACGTAGGGTCAGCATGCTTTCCACTACCTTAGAATACAGGAAGAATTAGAATGTTTCTATTACTGAGGAGGTATGGTCAGAGTAGTTTCTATTGCCTGAGGATACAGGTATGGTCAGAATGGATCGTGCTACCTTAAGATGCAAGTAGGTCAGAATGATTTCTGTCACCTGAGGATGCAGGTAGAGTGGGAATGGTTTCTATTACCTGAGGATACAGGTAGGTTAGCACGGTTTCTATTACCTGAGGATACAGGTTGGGTTAGCACGGTTTCTATTACCTGAGGATACAGGTAGGGTTAGCACGGCTTCTATTACCTGAGGATACAGGTAGGGTTAGCACGGCTTCTATTTACCTGAGGATACAGGTAGGGTTAGCACAGTTTCTATTACTGAGGATACAGGTAGGGTTAGCACAGGTTCTATTACCTGAGGATACAGGTAGGGTCAGCCACAGTTTCTATTACCTGAGGATACAGGTAGGGTTAGCACGGTTTGTATTACCTGAGGATACAGGTAGGGTTAGCACGGCTTCTATTACCTGAGGATACAGGTAGGGTTAGCACGGCTTCTTACCTGAGGATACAGGTAGGGTTAGCACAGTTTTATTACCTGAGGATACAGGTAGGGTTAGCACAGTTTCTATTACCTGAGGATACAGGTAGGGTTAGCACGGCTTCTATTACCTGAGGATTCAGGTGTCGTGGTGCTTTCGTCACTTGAAGGTCAAGCTGGGTCAGGGTGGGTGTTGTCACCTGGAAAAGCAAGGTAGGGTTAGTATGTGTTTTATTAGTTGATGAAACAGATGGGGTCAGGATACTTTATACTACAACAGCGTCACGATACATGAGGAAACAGAAGGTCGGGATGGCGTGTGCTTCATTATATGATAGGTTGCAGAGCTTTCCGTTATATGAAGTAATTTAGACATAAGGTGGTCTCAGCCATGTGGTTCCGTTTTGCCTAGTGTATGGCATACACTATTTGAAATAAGGTGTTTTCTACCATTGCCTAGTGTAGGCATACACTATTTGAAATAAGGGTGTTTTCTACCATTGCCTAATGTATGGCATACACTATTTGAAATAAGGTGTTTTCTACCATGCCTAATGTATGGCATACACTATTTGAATAAGGTGTTTTTACCATTGCTTTGTGGATGAGAGTGTGCAAAGTGGCTATGGATGGTACTGTGCTGCAGAACAAAGAATCGTTTTTCGTCCCTGTTGAAGTAGTGTCAGGGATAGTTTGTTGTTGTTGTTGCTGCTGCTGCTTTACTATGTTTTCCTATTCCCTTTTCTAATTGTCTTCTTCTTAATCTTGCTCGTATTTACGTTGCTCTTCTTCTTGTCATCAATATCTTATCGTCCAGGCACTACTCCTACCTGGAGGCCGCCACCACCTCCGTGGCATCTGCCACCTGAAGCCATCCACCACCTGAAGCCATCCACCACCCAGGAGTCTACCACTACAAGAAAGAGTGAGCGAATGTGAATTTTCATGGATAGGAATTTGATCCTTTTTCCTTGGCTTCTCATTTTTCAACTTTTCCTGTGTATAAAACATACGAAAACAAATTATATGTGTGCATCGGGGGGCATTGGGAAGGGGAGGGGAGAGAAACGGGGAAGGGGGACAAAGGTGTAAAGTGTGGTGTGTGTGTGTGTGGTGGGTGTGAGAGAGAGAGAGAGAGAGAGAGAGATTTTGAGAGGAGAGAGATTTGAGAGAGGAGAGAGAGAGAGAGAGAGAGAGATTCCCCATCGAATAACTCTTGTTTATCAAACTTACATGCTTCTTTTACCTTTTAGGTGTGTGAATATTTCATTTTTGTTGTCTTTGCTGTCGCCCTTGGCCATAGGAAGGACTGCCTGAGACATGTACATGTCCTGACGTCTAGGAACGTCTATTGGTGAAAAGACTTCAATGTGGCTGAATAAGTTAGGATTCAACCATGCAGCACTGAATTCTGAGACCCAGTGGGCAATGTATATGAGTATACAGTGTCAGCATATAACACTCGTACAATCTATTTCGGAACTATTGTGCAAAGTGCCTAAGGATTTAGAGTTACCATATGAACTAAATACACTGAAAACCGTCACCACTTTCTTGTGTATAGAAATAGTTTGGACACATGGAACTATGATACCCTGAATTCTGATACCTTTCTACATTGTTTATGATAATCATGCATAGGATGATAAAGCATCAAGGGTGATTTCTGTTACCTGAGGAAGTAAATAGGGTTAGGATGGTCAACTACCCTAAAAAATGGGCGGGGGGGGGGGGTCAGAAAGGTCTCCATCACCCATGGAAAGAAGTACGGTTAGAATGTATATCCTGATCAGAGGATGGTTTTCAGTACCTGATAAAGACAGGTAGGTTTAGATGGTTTTGGCCACCTGAGGAAAAAGGGTACGGACAAGATGGTTTTAATATCTGAAGAACAGGTAGGGATGGGATGGTTTCTATTAGCTGCTTATAACAGCTAGAGTGTTTTCCGTCTTTTGATGAAATAGAAAGGGTTTAGAATGTTTTTGGTACCTGAAGATACAGGTGGGATCCTGCTTTGTGTTGCACAAGATTGTCTTTCTATTCTTTCACATCTAATGGCAATTTAACAAGTGCACGTGACACATGCAGGCATCAGCTTCCGGATTCGGGGCAATGACAGCCACGAACAAGAAGCCTTGAGGTCGGCCGGGTGGAGGTCAAGTTCACCGAAGTATGGGGCACTCTGCGCAGCCCACATGGACTGAGAACGCAGCAGATGTCCTCTGCAGATCCCTCCATTTGACGGAGGCTCTGTAGAGGTCGTGCTCGAGGGGGTTGCGCCTCACAAGGGTCCTGTGTGGGACATCGTCTTCACTGTACGGGCCTTAAAGGTGACTTTAATGACTGTACCGCCACCTATGGCCACGGCCCAGCTTCTGGAATTGTATCCAGTACGCTGGAGGCCTCCTGCTATAGGACAGTTGAGGCGGATGTTGTCTGGTGGTGTGGTAAAGATGAGCTAGGTTGTGACAGGAAAAGGCAAGACAGATGATTGTTGTGGGGAAATGTTAGGGCTGAGAGAGAAAAAAAATATGAATAAGATTGTCTTTTGTGGGAAAGATGAGTCACGCTGTCACAGGGAAAAGGTGTGACATTCTGTCTGTTGTGAGAAGGATAAAATACCGGGGTTGTCTGTTGTATGAAAGATCAGCCAATGAGAGCCAGGTTGTATGTTATATAAAAAGATGAGCTAGTGTCTGTTGTCTATGAGCCTGGATGTCTGTTGTACGAAAGACAAGCAAGGTTGTTGTTATAAAAAGATAAGACAGGTTGGACTGCTGTATGAAGGATGAACCAGGTTGTATGTGTGTGAAATGTGAGCCAGGTTGTCTGCTATATAAAAAAGATGGCCAGGTGTCTTGTTGTATAAAAAAGAGAAGCTAGGTGTCTGTTGGTATAAAAGAGGAGTCAGGTAGCCTGTTGTCGAAAAGATGAGCCAGGTTGTCTGTGTAGAAAAGAGGAGTTCATGTTGTCTGTTGAATGAAACAATGAGGTCAGGACGTCCGTTGTCGAAAAAAGATGAGCTAAGCGGTCTGGTGTGGAAAAGATTGAGCCAGGTTCGTCCTGCTGTTTAGAAAGTTGATAAATGCGTCGTTGTAAACTTGCGTGCTGCATGGACAAAGTGGGGTTAAGGCGGTGGGGAATAAAGCTGGGAGTGGGTTCGAATCCATAAAACATTATTT
>JADBJO010026396.1:0-15000 GCA_016801955.1 Conus betulinus | reverse complement strand
TTGGAGGAAAACAAGACCAGGCACACAATTATCAAATTACAATACAACCGTTATCATCATTGCGTAGGCCAGCTTGTCTACACTATGTTGGCGCTTGTCAAACTCCACACAGAGGATTAAGACATCACCAGACAAGAGGACCCCTCAAAACGGTAACCATGGCCGTTTGGGGAACCTCATGACTGAAACACACAGACCTCAGTCCCCAGTACACAAATCCTCCGTTACAGCCCGGCATTGTCTCCACAGATCTCTCGCCCTCTCTCGCTGCATACCTCTTCGGCGTCAGGCTGGGAATGACTGGCGCTGGTCGCGATCTAAGAACAGGATAGGGAACTCTAGGTCAGATTCCCCTCAAAACGTCCTGTCATGCTGTCGCTACACGCAGTAGGTGAATCAGAGGACGTGGGGCAACAGCAAGAGATGGTATTTGCTCCCGAGTAGGAGGAACAACATCAGTGCAAAATGGACTGGGTCCTCACACCTCCGCAAGGCCGGCAGAAGGACAGGAAGAAGAGATGTCGCAGAGATAGGGGAGGACACTCATCAGTGCAATGCCTGGCCTCACATCTGCAAGGAGTCGGCAAGCAAGGGATTCAGGAAGCACAGAGAAAAGAGGGATATGGGGACGGAGGACAACATTTCAGTGCAATGGACTGGCCTCACATCAGCAAGGAGGCAGAAGGACAGGACAGCGGAGACTTGTTTAGCAGAGAAATAGATGGGGGAGGACTATCAAATCAGTGCCAATGGACTGGCCTCACATCAGCAAGGAGGCAGAAGGACAGGACGACAGAGAAAGAGAGGGCGAGGCCAAATTCATTGTCACTGGACTGTTCTCACACTCAGCAGAAGGAGGCAGAACGGCAGAGAAAAGAAGGCACAGCAAGGAGGCACAGGACAGGAAGACAGAGAAAAGCACAGGAAGTATCAGAGAAAGACATGGGAGGACAACATCAGTGCAATGGATCGGGCCTCACACTCAGCACAGGAGGCAGAAACGGACAGGAAGACAAGAGAAAGAGATGGGAGGACAACATCAGTGCATGGACTGGCCTCACACTCAGCAAACTGCCTGAGGAGCAGTCTGAGAACCGGGAGGGGTGGAGGGGAGCTGGTTGTTAAGTCTTCGTGGCACCCCCAACGGTCCTCAGACTCCCGAGATGTAGTGATGGTTGATAGAAAATTGGGTAGAGAAATCGGTGTGATGGTGAAAAAACCAAAGAAAATTTTTGTTGATAATAAAAAAAAAACTGCTATTAAAGGAAGAGAACAAAAGCTCAAAAGAGAGTTATTGTCTTTTTTTGATGAAAAAAAATCAGTTAACAAACATATATATGGTGTGGATGTGTGTGTGTGTGGTGTGGTGTGTGTTGTGTGTGTGTGTGTAGTGTGTGGTGTGTGATGTGTGTTGATGAGTGAGTGAGTGTGATGATCTGGTGTCTTGTGGTGTGTGGTGTGTGTGTGTGTGTGTGTGTGTGTGTGGGTGTGATCAAGAAAGAAAAGATTCACTGAATGGTGCAGACAAACAACGACAACTATGACAATAATACAAAGGAACAGCAGCTGATATAGACATAAAAAAGTACCCAAAGAACACAACACACGCAATTGAGCTAGACAGACTTTAACTTTTAAAGTGGATGGTAAGGAGGAGAGGGGACGGTGTGTGAAGTGGGGGTTGGCGATGGAGGGAGAGTAGGGGGGGGGCGGGAATTAGGGAGGAGAGGGAGTTCAGTGGAAGTTTGATTTGCTAAGAATATTTTTTTCTGAAAAAAGTATCTTCACATCAAAACTAATGAGTTCTGACTTTAACGCGGGTTTTAGAAACAAAATGAAGCAACCCAACCACCCCCGCACCCCACGCCCCTCCAAAAAACAAGTATAAACATAAATAATATCGATAAAGAAAACGCAATTCTTAACAAACTTATCCATAAAAAATGCATACCTGTGACAGGTGTATTCTTCAGTATCTATTCAGTTTCATTAATATATTTCATTCTGTACTGATTGATTTACTTACTCATCGTATTTGCCCCATGCTTGGCCTATCAAGGTCATAATACACATTAGGAATATACAGGGGACGGAAGCACATAATTAAGCAGTACGGTTTCACACGATTTAAAACAAAACCGATTCAGAATTCCGTGAAATGTTCCCACCCTCGAGTAGAAGCTTAGACACTGTGAAACTGTCAAAAGCTAGTAGACACACGAAATGCCAGTGTAAGCAATAGCTGCCTTTCTTTTTGGTATCCCCGGTCTTGAAATTTCTGTAGACTTCACCACAAACAACTTCTGTTCAGAACCGGATACAAGCTTGTGTCCGCTGTTCAGGTACATTGCTTATGGAAACAAGTGACGTCACACTATTATCTGTTCATTCCAGTTGGCACGAATGATGGGTAGGACCGTGTGCTGACATCTCCAATGGGTCACACCTTTCACGTCACGAACTGAACAGCTGTTGGCTGTTTTGGAGACAGAAAAATATTGAACTGAACAGCTGTTGGCTGTTTGGAGCCAGAAGATATTGACTGAACAGCTGTTGGCTTTTGGAGACAGAATGTACTGAAATTCTAACCGATGTTGGCTACTTGGAGGCTGTTAAATATTGAATTGAAACGGATGTTGACTGTTTAAAGGCAGAAAATTTCAGCAACGTTCTTCGTCGTTCGGAATTCAATGGGTACATGTTTTCAAAGCCAATTCATCTTGATTTTATGAACAACCCTCCGCACCCTTATCCCCCCCCCCCCCTCTCTCTCTCTCTCTCGTCTCTCTCTCATCTTCTCTTCTCGTCTCTCTTCCTGCGATAGACCATACTAGATGCCAGAATGTCATGTTGCATGACCAATTTGCTTTGTATCGACAGTTTTCAGATCTATACATTGTGTGCCGTCATGTTAAATTCAATTAAAATGGAAACAAACATATTAATATTATGACCACGTTCAGATTAGGGCTTTTCTTTTTTTTTTTTTTCTTTTTTGGGCGGTTTTTTTTTTTTGCTATTATTTCGTGTAGGAGGATTAGCAAACTTGAACTGACCTGTCCAATTGTTCAAAGTGCCCGAAGAAAAAGAGAATGAATTTCAGTTTGTGTTGTGCTGCTTCCTGCTCCTAAGTGACCTCGAGAAATACAGTTACTCTTTTCATCCTAACCTTGTATACATCCTCCTTCTTTCAAGTCTATCACTATGGCCATCACAACTGAAAAGACGTAAAAACGTTTTGCTATACTCTTGTACAAGGCATTTAGATTCGACGTATAGCATGGTTAGTAGTGATTGTTGAGTGTTGTTGATACGCGTTTGTCGATACTTGTTGTCTTTAGATGTTGATTATTCGCTTGTTGTTTTTCTTCTGAAAACGATTTCGTGAACAACACTCTTCATACGGGATGGGCCTATACGTTGCGTCTGTCTGTTTGAATTGTCGTCATACTAGCAGTCTGTCGTATATCTATTTTCGTCTGTCTGTTTCTCTCTCTCTCCTCTCTCTCTCTCTCTATCTCCTCTCTCTCTCTCNAAGTGAATAGAAATAAAATACTGCATGATTACAAGCTGTGTTAGACGGAAATCTTGCACGTGTCATTTGAAGCACAGCAATAATGGGTGAAGATATTTGAACATGTTTTACATTGATGATATCGCTTAATCGCATTTCGTTATTTGATGTATCGTGTGCATTCAAGTCTATTTGACTCTTTTTCCCCCATTTGTCTTTGTACTTTACATGTATTTTCCTTCTACCCCCCCCCCATCCCACCCACACCCACCCCCCGCTACCCCGCTTCTCTCTCTCTCTCTCTCTCTCTCTCTCTCTCTCTCTCTCTCTCTCTCTCTCTCTCCCCCCACCCCCCCTCTCTCTCTCACCCCGCCGCCGCTTACTATGTATGTTTGTGTGTTGCTTGTTTGCGAAAGTGTACAAGTGTTTTGGGTGGGTGTTTGGGGAGGGGCGTTTTCTGGGTGGGGATTGTTAAAAGGGAAGTGTGTAAATAAGAATTTGTCTTGTCTTGTCTTCTCTCTCTCTCTCTCTCTCCTCTCTCTCTCTCTCTATCTCTCTCTCTCTCTTCTCTATATATATCCGTCTCCCTCTATCTTTCTCTCTGCGTGTGTGTGTGTGTGTGTGTGGTGTGTGTGTGTGTGTGTGTGTGTGTGTGTGTGTGTGTGTGTGTGTGTTTGTGTGCGTGTGTGTGTGTGAGTTTGAGATATGCAACAAAGAGAAGAAGCTATTTCGTTGACTTTACGTCCGTATACAATTAATCGTTCTCATTCTACTCTGGATTTTTTCCCCTTCGGTGTTCAGTTCTTCCAGTTTTAGTCTTTCTTCCCACTAAACCGTTACAACTGTCACCAATACGATGGGGGTGCCTTGATCCAGCATGCAGATTCTTAAACTATAGGAAAGAATTTGCCATTGTCTTATATCTTAGCTCCTTCAGAAAACGGGACATATATTTTTGTCACAAACATCTCTCTCTCTCTCTCTCTCTCTCTCTCTCTCTCTCTCTCCCCGGCTGGGAGGTCGTGGGTTCGAATCCCATCAAGTCATGTGGGTTTTTTTTTGCCCCGACCGGCTCCTACCCAGAGTTGAGTTTGCTGCGGACTCAGTTGGGAAGACTGGGACCACACAGTCGAGTTTCATCCACTTATGGATGCGTTTCTGAGAGTGTTGCTGCTCAAATTTCCTGACCAACACTGCAGGTGCCTGTATCTCTCTGGCCTGGTTGACGCCGGGATATATTATGAAAGGAAGCGTAGAGTACAGCCCTGTCATGTAGTCTCAGACCGAAATGGAAATCCGTAGCATCATCTTAATCATCCTCATTCTCATCGATCAGCATAAAAAAAATGTCTCAAATTCTGTGGCCCTTCATGCCCTGCTCTCATGGTGGTGACCTCAATTTCGATGTCCTCTCCACGTCTGTGGCCTTGGTTTGGTTCTGTCGGGGTCACCGGTATCGGCGAGTCCATGGGGGGCTGTCGTTGGACGGACGTGGTGGCGCCCTCCAGAGGGAGAGCTCACTCACGCCGGCTCCGCGACTAAGCAATTATTGTCGTCAGTAGGGGGCTTAGTAGGTGTGTCCTGCGTATGTTAGATCAGAACAGGCGCCACTGACACCACCGAAGTGACTCGGCAGCAGTGCAGTGTCTCCTCCGGTGGTTGCCTCTTGACGGCTTGACATTGACTGCTCCCTGTGGATTGCCGGTGCCGGGGCTGCGGCGGGGCCGACCGGGCTGTGGCTGTGGACGGAGTGTGTCGGAATGAACGGCATGGGTGCACTGCCTCTGAGTGGCGCAGAGCGAATGAAGATGAAATAAAGCTTGAGTTATTTTTCTACCTGTCAAACGCAAAACATCCCTCTCTCTCTCTCTCTCTCTCTCTCTCTCTCTCTCTCTCTCTCTCTCCCTCTCTCTCTCTCTCTCTCTCTCTCTCTCTCTCCTGAAAAATTGCAAGCGAATACATTTTTCGATATTTAGCGAAAGTCAGATTATTTACTTCGTTTTAGCTCTACCTCTGCATCAAAAAAGTTGTGTGTGTGTGTGTGTGTGTGTGTGTGTGTGTGTGTGTGTGTGTGTGTGTGTGTGTGTGTGTGTGTGTGTGTGTGTGTGTGTATGTGGTGTGTGTGCGCGCGTGTGTGTGTTCCACGCCACATTATTATTTTTCGCCGTGCGTTTTCCTCTCTTTCCGTGTTCTGTCTTCTTTCCTTCCAGTCTTTCATCACCAGTCTGTTTTCCCTTGTCCTGAATTTTGTGCCTCCTTTCGTAGACTAGGGCACATGTCAAAATGACCCAGTCCTCACCATTGCGCAAGTGAGCAAAGACGAGCATCAGCTGGTGCACGGCTAATGATTGACGAAGACCCGATTTTCATTTAATTAAGTTTTCAAATGTCTTTGGCATATTCACGGAGAAAGCAAAAACATCAAAGAAACAGAACAAGCTGTTTGGTAGGGAAAAAGAAAGGTTAATTGAAAAGATGAATATATGCCAAACTTGAATTTTACGTGGAACTGTTTGAAAGCTCGAGATATTCATCCCCTAGTTGATTGAGATCAATAAAGAATGTGAAGTAAAACCTTGTCGTGTAAAACGTCCTTCAGTTCAGTTGTTGTCTTAAAAACTGGTCTGAATGGATATCACGCCATGAAGAAAATTGTTATTCTTAGATCTTTAATTCTGTCAAACACTTCTGCATACTGCTATCTGATGCCAAGACAGTTTTGTTAGCAAATGTTAACCTTTGTGTTTCTGATTCATGTGTAATAAAAAGGAAGATATAGCTGACGAGCGCGCGCGCGCGTACGCGTGTGTGTGTGTGTGTGTGTGTGTGTGTGTGTGCGTGCGTGCGTGCGTATGTGTGTGTGTGTGTGTGTGCGTGTGTGTGTGTGTGTGTGTGTGTGTGTGTGTGTGTGTGTGTGTGTGTGTGTGTGCATGTGTGTGTGTTTAACAATTATATATAAGACTGATTCTGACGATGTAGTCCCGTGTGATCGACTGGGCCTGAAAGAGCTGAAACATGAAACATATCCAAGTGTCTAGACCATCAATCATGCCGTTGCGATTCTTCTGACATTTTGATAGACACAAACGAATATGTTATCATAAGAAGAACTCTCAGGACGCGTTAATAATTAATTGCTGGCAATAGAATAAATTCCCATTTTAGCGCATACATTTCTCGAGTTGTGTGCTTATTGTGAACAAGTTACTTTCCTTCTTTAATGTGCTGGAAAAGCCCTGGAAAATAAACATACACATGATTTGCGATCTATGTATTTTGGATCCTAATGTTTGGTCATCTCACACACTCCATCGGCATGGAAATAGAAAATGTATTTGAAAGCTTGTAAAAGCATGACGTTCAAGTTCCCTCTGCAACGGAATATGAAAAAAAAATTCCGTGCAATTATCTTTGTTTGTCTAGGGAGTTTTCAGTTTGTCATCACCTGTCTGTTTGTCTGTCTGTCCTGTCTGTCTGTCTGTCTCTCTCTCTCTCTCTCTCTCTCTCTCTCTCTCTCTCTCTCGGGCGGTGGGGGGGAGGTGGGGGGGGGGGGGCCGCACGTGCAAGATGGCGACGAGGCAAGGTATTTGTTAGAAACCTCTCTGCAAATACCTGAATTACCATGGTTGGAATTCAGTTGGAAGCCAGAAGTTGTGATAGTTCGAATGAGAGTGGTGTGGTGAAGGTGAACAAACAGCGGGATGGTAGACTTGAGCACCTGCGGGCCAAAATTGGTCAATTTGGATTCAAAGTGAAATGTAGGTCGTCAGGTGTGTCGAAACTACAACACGGCAGGTGACACGGACGTTGGACATTGATGACCTCCTCCTGGCGACTGTGTTGTGTTTACCTTTGGGGGCAAAAATGCTACAGCGTCGTGCAGAGTGTGTGAAATCTGTCTATTGTGAACACATCAGTAGTGTCTCACTTATACAGATGGAGCACCTTCAACAAGGGACTTACCTCTTCACTGACACGGTAGGTCATGTCGTCGAGTAACTGTGCCCGTTATCAGCTATTGCTGCACATCGTTGTGTCAGTGTGTGTTATCACAAACGTGGCTCGCACTCAAAAAAAAAAAAAAATTCTGAGCGGAGATGTAGAGCTTAACCCTGGACCTGACTCTAGAAAGGGAGAGAATTGAAAAAAAAAAAAGCTGATATAATACTTTCCAACAAGATTGACCAAGTGTTAAATGCTTTTGAAGTACAAAATCAGAAAATGGAAGAACATGCAGCGAGAGCGAATGGAGACTTCAGAGACATTAAACAAACGTTAGAGATAGTGGATGAAAAATGTGAGGACATTAAAAAGCGATGTGACAGGTTGGGAGAAGAAAACCACCATTTGACAAATAAAGTGTTAGAACTGACAGATGAATTAAGTGCAATATCAACAGAAATGGCAGCAACAAGACAAGAACGAAAACAGTTTTTAGAACCAATAAAACTCATGCAAAATCAAATGAACGAAATGGGTGAAGCGATTAATCATTTAGAATCATTTTCATGACGCGATAACCTTCGACTTTTTGGCATTCCCGAAAGTGACCGTGAGGACTACACACAGTGTGCAAATGCTGTCATTGACGCTTTGAACGAGGCTGATGGCGACACAACCTGGACTACTGATGACGTGATCAGAGCACATCGAGTGGGGCGGGCAAGAAACGGAAATCCAGGAGTTATGATCGCGAAATTTCGACACTGGAACGACAAAATGTTCGTGATCAGAGACAAACCGTTTCGAAGTCGGCTAGAAAACATCGGCATACGTGTTGCCAACGACCTGACACGACGACAAGCGGCTATGGTTGCACGAGCAAAGCGTAAAGGACAGGCAGCCTACTTTGTCCGGGGGAAGATGGTGGTTGGGCCCTGGCGAGCTGACCCACGCACTTACGCCGAGGTGACGGCTGGACGAGAAACGACGACGACACAGGGACCAAGGGGAATGGACACGGTGGCAGTGTAGTCGGTGAGGGGCTCCTCCCCGACGGCAGCAGCGGCGACAGAGGCGGCGCCGACAACATCGGGGTCAGGGACACGGCCGGTGTGAGTGATGATGAGGGGTTCCTGACCAATGGACTGGGGATCACCGTGGTGACGTGCTGTGTCGTCAGGAGGATTCCGCACGTGATCGTCGGCAGCCAACCAGTCGGCGACACACACACGGACGACAGACTGGTCCCACTACACAGCGTATTGTGAATGGGGGTGGGAACAGGGGAGGTGGGGTCGGTCCTAGGAATGCTACTGGTGGGGGGGGGGGGTGGAAATGGGAGAGATGGGGGTAACACCCGACAGACACGTGAAACTGGCTGAACGAAGAGAGACACGGGGTGGAAAAGGCTCAGGGAAACATGCGGTCCTTTTCTCAGGCGGGGTGGAAATGGGAGAGGTGGGGGATAACACCCGACAGGCACGTGAAACTGGCTGAACGAAGAGAGTCAAGGGGGTGGAAAAACACAGGGAAACATGCGGTCCTTTCTCAGGCAGGGGTGGAAATGGGAGAGGTGGGGATAACACCCGACAGGCACGTGAAAACTGGCTGAACGAAGAGAGTCAAGGGGTGGAAAAAACACAGGGAAACATGCGGTCCTTTCTCAGACGGGGTGGAAATGGGAGAGGTGGGGATAACACCCGACAGGCACGTGAAACTGGCTGAACGAAGAGAGTCAAGGGGTGGAGAAACACAGGGAAACATACGGTCCTTTCTCAGGCGGGGTGGAAATGGGAGAGGTGGGGATAACACCCGACAGGCACGTGAAACTGGCTGAACGAAGAGAGTCAAGGGGTGGAGAAACACAGGGAAACATGCGCTCCTTTCTCAGGCTTGGTGGCGGTGTCAACACAGCCAGTGACAGCCACGCAGACTACGGTCCGACTCCAGCCAAAAATAGACAAAGCACGGCCACAGACACAAAAAAATAAAATTCCTGAACTATAATGTAGAAAACTTGTTCACAAAAATGAGTGATGTGTCCTTTGTACAATATATAGATGAGTTTGATGTTGTTTGTTTAACGGGAAACCTTTGTTAGTGATAATTTTGACTTTAGTTATATCTTCCCTCAGTTCCTAAAATATAGTGTTCCAGCTGAAAAACTGTCACATTAAGGTCGAAATTCAGGTGGAGTGTTATTACTTATAAATAAAAATATGAAAAATATGTAGAAAGGGATAAGAGTGGATTGTTCTAACGTTGTTATAATAAAAATGAGTAAAAAATTGTTAGGCATTGATAAAGATTTGATTTTAACAGCATGTTTTGTTCCACCCGAGGGATCCCCTGAATGCATGAATTCAAACTTAAAGGACAGGACTGTGATGTTAGAAGAAGAGTTACTTGGACATTCTGAGATAGAGAAAGAAAATGTGTACATGATGATTTGTGGTGATTTGAATGCTAGAACTGGGCGTGAGCAGTCAAGAATGGAGAGAATGGAAAATTATGTGTTTGGTTTTCATGATGATGATGATGATGATGATGGTCATGGTGATTGTGATGACGCACCTGAACATCGGTCAAAAGATTGTGTCGTTAACAATTTTGGAAAGTCTTTGTTAGACTTATGTTTTCTTTTTTCTTTAGAAATTATGAATGGATTATGTAAGAAAGATTCTGACGGAAAATTCACTTTTGTGGCGCCACAAGGTGATAGTGTCATCGATTATTTTATTGTTTCGGAAGGTTTATCATCATTTTGTGACTTGTTTGTTAATAATTGTTTGTTTTCATGGCATCTGCCTGTTGAGCTTACATGGCTACCCACTCAAAAATGTGTGATGGAACAACCAGAGAAACCGATTATTATAATAGAAGAAAAGATAATATGGTCAAATAATTTGTTAGATTCATTCAAAAAAGAAATAAATCTGAAAACTTTAAAGCACTTATAAATAAGACCTATGCAGAAGTAAGTAAAGATGTAGATAGCTCATTAGAAATATTCACAAATCCATTGTACGCCACTGGTGGCTGTTTCATCAGAACATTGGGTCGTAGGAGAACAAAGATAATGCATGGTTGAAAAAGAATGTTAAGCACAAAGAACAATAGTGGAACGGTTACTGAAGGGTTTTCAAAGAGCAAGATCTGAAGAATATAGAAAGCATCAGAGAGAATGTATGTGAAAGAAAGGAAAAAATACACTGATCTTAAAAGAGATAAAAAGAGCGCACATGATGAAATCAGACTCGAAAAACTGAAACAATCCAGTAAACATCCAAAGCTATTCTGGAAAACGGTAAGAGAAACCAATAAAAAAAAAAAAATCATGATATATAATTATATTAACATCAAGCAACGGAGAGACAACTTTTTCAAGGTCTTTAACGACCTGGACAATATTGATAGAAATGATGGTAATTATTTTGAAGATAAGGATCAAGAAGAACTACAAGAATTTTTGATGAACACATAGCCAAAGAGGAAGTTTAAAAAAAAAAGTCTAAAAAACTTAAAGAATGGTAAAAGTGCTGGACCAGATAGGATGATTAGTGAAATGATGAAATGTGCTGGTGACAGTATTACAGACTATTTTGAGATGTTTAAAGGGCTTTATGATACCGGTGCTTTCCTAAAAGAATGGTGTAAATCTATAATAGGCCCAATATTTTTAAAAAGGAGATGTACACAACCCTGATAACTACCGAAGTGTAGCCCTAACTAGCGCAGTGAGTAAAGTTTACACCCATATTTTAACAGGAGACTGACCGCAAGGGCTGAACGGAAGGAAAAAATCATAGAAAAGGCAGGATTCAGAAAAGATTATAGCACCATCAAGTACATGTTTACCCTATATGCCATGGTACAATCTTATTTATTAACAAATAAAAAAAAACTTTATGTAGCCTTCATCGATTTCCGGAAAACATTCGACTCTGTGAATAAAACATGTTATGTGATGTGCTAAGAAAAGCAGGTGTTCAAACTAATTATATAAGTCAATGAAGGGGGTTTATAATTCAGTAATAGCCTGTGTTAGGGATTAGGGTTTATATTCAGATTATTTTGGATGCCCTCAAGGTGTAAAGCAAGGATGTTTATTGAGCCCACAAATGTTTTCATTCTTTATAAATGAATGGGCTCTAGAAATTAATAGAATGGGAAGGCACGGGATCCAGTTAATAACAGGTATGACAGATGTTTTTCTGTTGCTATTTGCAGATGATGTGATTCTTGTTTCAGATGCGCCAGTTGGACTGCAGAATCAATTAAATGCACTAAACGGAGAGGCGGATAGACTAAAATTAACAGTTAATATGGATAAGACAAAAATAATGGTTTTCAGAAAGGGAGGGTATTTAGCCCGGCATGAACCAATGGTGGTATGGTAATTTAGAAGTTAAAGTTGCAAATAACTTCAAATACTTAGGTTTAATTTTCACAACTAAATGAAGTATGAGTAAGGCATAGATGGAAATGTATAGAGAAGGAAAAAAAGGAGCTATTGAAATTTTAAGATCTTTAAGGAAGTTGAAATGAATTGAACCTATTATATTTTGGAAACTTTTTGATTCACAAGTGGAACCTATGATAACATAAGGAGGAGAAATATGGCTTTATTGGTAAATGACCATATGGAAAAAGGTGCACACATTGGCGATTAAGCGTTTTCTAAACATCCCTTTACACAATTCTAATAAAATGGCATATGGAGAAACGGGTAGTTACCCCTTGCAAATACGTTCCAAAACTAAGTGAGTCAAGTATTGGCTACGTCTTGTAAAACTTCCACAAAGCAGTTTTAATAAACAAGCATATTATATCTTAGTAAGCCAATATGAAAATGGAAGACAAAACTGGTTTCTCTGGAGTCAAAAAATCTCCTTTTCGAAACTGGATTTGGTTTTGTATGGAATAACCAGGGTATTGAGAACGACAAAACTTTTTATCCTAGAATTTAAAGAACGTTTGATATCCTCCTCCAACGGATCTGGCACTCTGAATTAGAAAATAGTGAGAAATACTCTTGTTTTTTTTTTGTGCTTTAATAGTGACTTACAGTCAGAAAAGTATTTATCGGTTGTAATGCGAAAATGGCACAGAGATTCATTAGCACGCTTTCGAACAAGGATCCTTGGTCTATACGCTAGAGAAAGATGGTATGGTATATCTGATAATGGGCCTAATTGTATCTGTCCAATTTGTAAAAAAAAAAAAACAGAAGAAGATTCACTTTTTCTTTCAGCGTGATGTGCATGAAACGGTACGGGGCAAATGCGATGTTTTTATATCATTATTAACAGAAAAACGTGGCTTAGTCACTCTGTTACAGATTGATTGTGAAAACAACTTAAAATCTATTGCTAAATTTATCGCAGAAGCAAATATTCTTTGAAAAAGGAAGCTTTTCAATACTTAACTCGAATTAATGTTCTTTTTTTATTCAATCCTATTGTCATCTCAACTGATTGACAAGACCTGCTGGGTCGCTTGCTATTTATGATATTTACTCATTTCTATTTGCTTTCTGATTCTCTTTGATTTTGATTTTTGTTCTTTTGTTGAAGCAGTGTTCCCCATGTCAAATAGCAGGTTTTGCTGATGACATTAAACTGTATTCATTGTCATATTCTCTTCTCTCTCTCTCTCTCTCTCTCTCTCTCTCTCTCTCTCTCTCTCTCTCTCTCTCTCTCTCTCTCTCTCTCTCCATGCATTTGTGCGTGTTTTGCAATATTCAGCAAAGAGCAAAAGTCATCTGCTTCGTTTCCGCTCTCCCTCTATATCGAAATATTCCTTTTCACTGCAGTTTTCATGGTTCTTCCCTTCTTTCAGTTCTTTTTTTTTATCTTCCTCTAGAAATATTTAAGTCTCTCTCCTTCAGTCTACTTTGTCCATTCACAGAGGTAAGTGTCCAAGGGCCTCCCTCCCCCCTCCCCTGCCCCCATCTCATTCACCCAAAATACAGCCAGCAACTCCATGACTCCTTCACTTTCCAGAGGAAGAAATGTTCCTAATTTTTTCAGATAACACAAGGGTTCGCTGCCATAAAATGCTTTCCGCTCGGCATGCATGAATCTTGTATGCATCTTGACCGACAGTCCCCGAGAGGTCAGATCATAGCGTAAAAGGACTGATACATTTATCCAGTTTGGCATTAGGAAATAGCGAAGAAAACACACGCAAGCACGCACGCACGCACGCACACACACACACACACACACACACACACACACACACACACACACACACACACACACGCGCGCGCGCGTGCGCGCGCGCGCGCGCACAGGCACACACGCACGCACGTACACACACATGCACGCACACAAACACACACACACACACACACACACACACACACACACACACACACACACACACACACACACACAATAGAGACAGACAGACAGATTTGTAAGCCTGCGCATTCCAAATCTAACCCGTATTCTCGTAGAGGCGTTACTAGTTAGCATGGTGGGTTTACATGATGCGAATCCGGGGAAGCATGTAGGAGAATATGCAGTCTTTTTTTTTAGTTGTAGTTTCCTAAAAACAATTTCCTGTCCCAATGCATCTCTCTCTCTCTCTCTCTCTCTCTCTCTCTCTCTCTCTCTCTCTCCCGTCCCCCCACCCCCCTCTGTCTGTCTGTCTGTCTGTCTGTCTGTCTGTCTGTCTGTCTGTCTCTCTCTCTCTCTCTCTCTCTCTCTCTCTCTCTCTCTCTCTCTCTCTCTCTCTCAAATTGCATGCGAGTAAGTTTTTCGATATTTAGCGAAGGTGAGATTATTGACTTCGTTTTAGCTCCACCTCTGTATGAAAATGTTCATATGGCAGATAACCATATCCTTTTTGTGAAAGATTTAGTTAATAGTAACGGCGAATTTTTTGAGCTACAGGTCTTTTACACAAAAATATAGAATTCGGGTAAGCTTTCTGGTTACTTTAACATATGTATAAGGGAAGCTGGGGAATGTATGAAAAAAACAAGTAAGATGTATGAAAAGTGACAGACCTAAAGACTGGTTTGATGCAGAGTGCAGAGCCTGTAAATCACATGTTCGTGGATTGCTGAATAAATCTCTGCGTTCGCATGACGCTGTAGATCGTCACGAGTATTGCAAGGCAAGACGTGAATACAAGCATTTACAAAGAGAAAGAGGAAACAGTTTATGAAAATTTAATGTCAGAATTATTATCATCTGTAAATAGTCAAAAACAGTTTTGGGACACTGTGAAAAAGATTTCTTTAAAACAAAATCAGCCTCCAAATAGCATCAGTATAGATATTTGGTTCGACCATTTCAAAACACTACTGACAAACAATACAAGTGTTGATGATATATTACGATGTGAACATAATGAAGAAATTGAAATGTATTTTAATCGCCCAATTTCCAAAGAAGAAGTTTGTATGCCATGAGGAAATTTAAACACCATAAAGCTGCTGGACCGGATGGTATTATTGGAGAGTTCTTGAAGTACTGTAGTACATCTGATCCTATTTTGCACTTTTTAGTACATTTTTCAATTCTCTATTT
>JADBJO010026395.1:0-22577 GCA_016801955.1 Conus betulinus | reverse complement strand
GAGACAAAATTTTCTGTCAGCTTATAAGCTTTTACAGAAATAAGATCTTAACCCGTTCCCTGCCTGGAACAAGTAACACTCGAAATTGAAAATCGCTATGCCCAGGAACGAGTGTCCTGTCTCCAAGAAAACCAAGATAAGGATATTCAATAGCAACGTCAAATCAGTACTTCTTTATGGAGCTGAGACATGGCGAACCACAGTTACCATCACCAACAAGATCCAGACTTTCTGGCCAGACAGGATCAGCAATGAGGACCTGTGGCAACAGACAAATCAGAAGCCAGCCGATGCAGATATTCTCCAAAGGAGATTGAGGTGGATAGGCCACACACCCTAAGAAAGCCTGCCGACAACACCACCAGCAGGCATTGTCCTGGAACCCGCAGGGAAAAAGAAAGAGAGGCCGCCCAAGGAACTCCTGGCGCCGAGACCTGCATGCAGATATGACAGCGTTGGGGAAAACCTGGAACCAGCTGGAGAGAATTGCCCTGGACCGTGATGCCTGGAGGACCTTGTTGGCGGCCTATACCCCAGAAGGGGTTGTAGGCGTAAGTAAGTAAGTAAGACAAGTGTGTCTCGTCATAACTTCGTCACAGAAAGCAGAAAAATCTACTTAATAATAATAATCATAATAATAATGAATACTTATATATATAGCGCCTATTCTCGGCTAGAGACCAAGCTCTAAGCACTTTACAATCTACACTCGTTCACACAACGGGCTGCCTACCTGGGTAGAGCCGACTGAAGAGCTGCCAGCTGGCGCTTCATTCAGTCATTTCCCATGTCATCCAGTCAATATCGTTCAATATCATTCGCTCAATTTCCTTACTTCCTCCATTCTTTCAATCTCTCACACAGGGTGCATGCTATGTGTAACGTGTCATCCATACCAACGGCCAAACTGGCCTTCTCTTCCGAAAGTGATGATGGGATTTTACATGTGGGCAAGATATGCGTGCGTTCACACACGGAACCTCGGTTTATAGTCTCATTCGAAGGACTGTATGGGGAATGGAGTCAGAACCAATGTTACTCCGAGGAAAAAATTCCCCTGTACCGAAATTTGAACCCGTAACCTCAGGATCTCGAGTCCGGCGTTCTACCAACTGAGCTATTCCAGCCCCCGGAGACTTGGGAGACGACCGTCTAAAATGTTGTCACCTCTTCTACTGGTGTCAAGGAACGGCCCTTTCCCATGCAAATTGCGAGTTGAAAGGTTACAGCTGATAAGCATATTCAAGATGGCAGCTCGACCTAGCACTTCGTCGACGTGTCCCGTTTTCAAGCGTTACACTGCCCATGATGTTTTAGATGACATTCTAAAGTATCAAGATAGTGATGAAGAAGACCTCTGAGGATCGGATCCTGATACTAGTGAGGAGGAGGAGACGGTTGGGAATCAACACCATCCACTTTTACTGGGGATACATGCTGGTGATGACGTGGCTTCATTGTTCTGTACTCAAAGACAGCAGTAAAGAAAGCGGCGTTAGAGTGGGTGACGAAGCGGAAATAGCCGAACGTGTGCCGTCAACGAGCACTGCACCCCCTCCTGTCTTGAGGGGCAAGGTCATGGACGTGGTACGGGCTCAGGACGACGGTGAAGGTCCCGTGGAAGTGACCGGGGTCGTGGCATGGGGCATGCTCAGAACAGCTGATCAAAGAATGGCGAGAAAGAGGTGCACAGCCCTTCAACCTTGCTGTTGTTTTTGACTGGGAATTCTGGTCTGCAAGTCAACTGTGCCAATTTTCAGCTGTACAAAGTTCCAGTCATCAGTTCCTTCATGATCAGAAACCGCTTTCAGGGCAAGTAGCTCTATTTTGTTGTTGTTGTTGTTGTTTTTTTTTTTTTTTACTACATGATTCTTCATTCCTCAACTATTCATTTTCTGTATTTCTCTTCTTTTGCCCTATTTCCTACTGAAACCACATAATTATGGCAAATAATGACTTTATGGATAGGTGGGACTCTGTGTGTGTGTGTGTGTGTGTGTGTGTGTGTGTGTGTGTGTGTGTGTGTTGTGTGTGTGAGTGTGCGCGCGCGCACATGTGCACCTAAGCATTATTTATTTCTGTAAGTTTGTTCATTTTGTAAAACACAGAAGCACTCATCCACAGCAGAGTTTTTTTTGTTTTGTATCATTGTGGTGTTTTTTTACATTCATGTGTGTGTGATACTGTTAGTGTGTGTTTGTGCATATGTGTGTGTGTGCGTGTGTGTATGTGTGTGTGTGTGTGTGTGTGTGTGTGTGTGTGTGGAGGCTGCTTGTATACATTTTGTACGCATGTGGTGTGTGTGTGTGTGTGTGTGTGTGTGTGTGTGTGTGTGTGTGTGTGTGTGTGTGTGCTCAACTGTGGGTCTGTTTACTGTGTGTGTGTGTGGTGGTGGTGGTGGTGGTGGTGTGTGTGTGTGTGTGTGGCCAATTGTGGGTCTGCTTACTGTGGTGTGTGTGTGTGTGTGTGTGTGTGTGTGTGTGTGTGTGTGTGTGTGTGTGTGTGTGTGTGTGCCCATTGTGGGTCTGCTTACTTATCTTGAAACTTTTATTTTGTATTTCAGATTCTTCTTCAGTTTCTGCATTTCAACGGCAATGCAGCCATGCCTGTCGAAGGTGATCCAGGGTACGACCAGCTCTACAAGATTCAACCCATTCTGGATCATCTGCATGAAAAGTTCCAGGAATTTTTTGTGTGCATTCTACAGTTGCTGTTTTTCTCACCCTCTGTGTGTGTTCATGATTTTGTCAATGCTGTGACCAGACCGAGTGCCATCAGTGAAAAAAGACCATGTGGAGTAATCTCAGTGTGTGTTTCTTTGAACCATGGTTTGGACAGACATACAAAAAAAAAAAAAAAAAAAAATAAAAATAAAAAAAAGAGCACCGTCCCCTAAAATTATTAAGCAGGGAATGCAGGAATGCAGACAACCTGAGGATTATGTCCAAGACTTCGTATGTATGGCAAGTGATGGATTCCTATATAGAACAGCGTGGCAGTAATGTAAGTATCTGTGTAAAACTAACACACTTCCTACAATGTTTTGTGTGATAATAATTGCATGCAATGTGTGTGTGTGTGTGTGTGTGTGTGTGTGTGTGTGTGTGTGTGTGTGTGTGTGTGTGTGTGTGTGTGTTTTTCTTTTCAACAGACAATTGTTTATATTTTTCTTCAGACGTTTTTTTCATGGTTGTCAATTTGAACATTTACCAGTGAGTATTATGCTATAACAATTTAGACCACACTGTATACTTACAGTGATGCTGAGTAAACACTAACAGAAGTTTTCATTCAGTGATTTACAGGTTTTATGTGTTGTAACATGTGTATGTGTTCAGAAACTGTTCTTTTCTTGTAAAACCACCATTTGTTACATCGCTGTCCATTCCCTAATAGCCAGCAAAACTACCATTATATAGCATCTTGGCTTGGGGTAAAAGGAAAGAGAAGCCATAAAATCTAAGTCATATGTCAACAAATAAATTAAATAAGCAGTGATTAAGGTAATGAACCTACCCCAAATAGTAAAATCATGCCCCTTTCTAGCAGAATTGGGTACCCCCAGTAACACAACAGATTGTTACATAGAGGGAAGAGGGACATTTATTGACAACAATACAAATCCCAGATGTTTGTAATGTTGTTGAGCTACCACCAAAAGGTATTTTTGCTGTGTTTAGTGGGTTTTATATGCTCAATTATTCTAAAACTCTCACACTGAAAACAAAACAAAAACTGTTTTAGCACATGTTATTAGTGTGAACCATCAACATAACCAACACAGCCAAAATAGAATGATGTGAAATTGTAGACATAGGTATAAGGAAGTAATCCACAAAAATGGAACTGAATAATGTACATGTTAGTGAACATACCCTGAAAAGCATGATTATGCCCCTTTTTTACCCAAAAACTACTTACCCCTAATTATGAGCAGATTGTCATCAAGAACAACATTCCTTGGGATTTATATGACTGTCATGTGTTAGTGCTGATGTTGAATAATTAGTCACACCACTTTTTTCACTAGTGTTTACACTGATTTCTGATTTTATATGGTGCAAATTTGTTTTATGTATACTTGAAAACTGTTCTTTTTGTAAAACCACCACCCATATATATATATCCTGTCCATCCCCTAATGGCCGACAAATTGTTATATATATAGCATCAAAGTTTGTAGTAGTATAAGGAAAGACAAGCCATAAAATCTAAGTCATATGTAAAGAAATACATAAGCAGTGATTGAGGTACTGAACCTACCCCAAATAGTAAAATTATGCCCCTTTCTAGTAGAATTGGGGTACCCCCAGTAACATACAGATTGTTACACAGAGGGACATTTATTGACAATACATATGAATCCCAGATGTTTGTAATGTTGTTGAGCTACCACCAAAAGGTATTTTTGCTGTGTTTAGTGGGCTTTTATGCTCAATTATTCTAAAACTCTCATATTGAAAACAAAACGAAAACTGTTTTATCACATGTTATTAGTGTGAACCCATCATCATAACCAACAAAACCAAATTAGAATGATGTGAAATTGTAGTAGACAAGGGTATAAGTAAGTAATCCACAAAAAATCTAACAAATAACTCAACAAATGGATGAGTAATGTACATGTTTTGTAAACATACCCTGAAAAAGCATGATTATCCCCTTTTTACTAAAAAATTGTACCCCCAATTATGAGCAGATTATCATCAGAACAACATTCCTTGGGATTTATATGACTGTCATGTGTTAGTGCTGATATTCAATAAATAGTAAGACCACTTTTTCAGTGTTTTGACTCATTCTACTTGGCGCAATGTGTTTGTGTATACTTGAAAACTGTTATTTTTGGTAAATTTTTTATGTCAATTTTTCTGCTATATTAATTATCAACATAATCAAGTCATTTTGACAGGACATTGTAGACAAATGCAGAACAATAAAACATGCATAAAAATCAGAGATCTATCGAGAAATAAGTGAGCAGTAAATATTTACTTGAACTACCCCAAAAAGCTAAATTTTACCACAGCATACAGATATTCAAGTGTGTTATTATACTGTGGCAGTGAAGGGGTTAACAAAATTCTGGTGTGTTTTCAGAAAGTGTGTGTGTGTGTGTGTGTGTGTGTATGTGTGTGTGTGTGTGTTCGTTCGTTCTTGAATTTAATGTCTCTTCACTTTAAGTGATATTAGACAAAAAAAAAAAAAAAAAAAAGGAAGCCAAGTGTGGTGTGAGTGTGTATCCGCGTGAGAGAGAAAATACTTAAGTAATACTGTATATGCAGGTGTGTTTAAATTAGTAAATTCCAATGACATTGAAGGGGAGGGAAGGTCAGGATCAGGCTGGATAGGAGAGGGGGGTCGGGGGGGGGGGGGGGGGGGGGGGGGGGGGGGGGGGGGGGGGGGGGGGGGGGGTGGGCAATACTAAATAGTAAAAAAAAATACTAAATAGAAAAAAAAAAACAAACTGTAATACAACCTAACACAACATTTTCAAAACAAGGAATCATCAGATCAAGTTACCAATGGGACTCTTAATATACAGTCCCTGTACAATGTCAAATATTTGTAAATAATTCGAAAGTAACTTTTCGAAAGATGAGCGGGATGGCTCAATGTCTGAGAGCCAACTAGGCAAATGTTTTTTTTTCAACTGCTGGCAAAGAAAAATAACATGAAACGGCGAGATATTTTCGCCACATACACACGTTACATTATGACTGAATTTCGTTTTAAATGCATCAAGTCTAAATCTAAAAACCATGCTTGTGAATAGCCTATGATGATGGTAATTTTTTTTCTGACACCAAAAAATGTTTTTATAGATTTTTTACGCCGAAGGTCATCAGAAAGATCTCTTTCTTCTTGCTGCGTTTTTATAAAAACTCCAGCAAGTTTTTTTTTTTTCAAAAGATAACATCCTTCTTGTAGGGACAGGGGGATTTGTATTTTAATAGAATGGCTATGATTCTTTGCACCCTTTTTTGCTGTTCGGTCCGCCCATTCATTTGCAGATAATCCACAATGAGAAGGAACCCAACAGAAATCGACACTATCCCCTGGCATAAATTACAAGCAGAATTGCCAACTCACATGTTCGCCTCTCCTGTGGTGTGGGCGTTGACATGGTTGGTGAGATCAGTGGTGTACTCTCCCCGGTAGTTGCAATGGTAGCAGAAGTACTCCTCATTTTGAACATGTTCTGAATTCAGGTGTATGGTGAACTCGACCGCTGTGTCACAGCTGAAGTTACACAGTGAGCATATGTAGAAAACCGAGCAGCGATCGAACTTTGCTGTCCCTGCGGAGTGAGGTTTGCCCCCTTCTTTGCCAGGACTGCTGCATACGTTCTGTTTGTTGTCCTTGCTCCTCCTGCTGCAACTGCTGGGTCCTGGTTCCCCTATGGGGGAAAAAAACATCATCCATACATCTTTGTACTCTTAGCTTTAACCTCATAAGTGCTATTACTGCTAATGTTGCAATACTGACTGACGAGGCTCAGCACTAATGGGCTATTACTACAATTATGTTAATTATAGGTATCATTACCTTACAACTGTAAGACTAATGAGTTCTTAGTTGTTGAAAAAAAAAACAACAACAATTTCTATAGCACCTATCGTAACAATGTAAGCTACTACTGGTTAGATGGCACTTTATAAGTTTTAACAATTCAACATCTAAAAATATATGCAGAACACATACACATAAAATTCTGCATTCACGAGTCATAAGCACACACATACACAAACGCATGCATGCATGCACATGCACATGCACACAGCACAAGCGTGCACACACACACAAACATGTATACAGGCACACACACACACTTATGGCAGATAGCAAAACTACAAGGGTTTTCATTCATTTTACCTCTGGAAAAAAAAAAGAAAGACAACAGCTAAGAAATCAGCTGTGAAAAAAAAAAATATAACAGTGTAATAGGCTTTAATATAATCTGCAGCTTAGCACTGCTGCCCTTTTCTAGGCCAAAACATAAAAGCTGTGTGTTGTGTTTAAAGATGTTTGAATTTATTCAATTATTTTACAAAACAAAGTGCAACTTCTTTCTCCCTCCCTCCCCCCCCCCCCCCCCAAAAAAAAAAAAAAAAAAAAAAAAAAAATACAAGACAAGAGAACTGCTAAGAAAGGTACTATTACGACTATATTGCAGGCACTAAAAAATGGGGATTGTTACAAAAATTGGCACAAGGAAATGTATGCTACAATCCAGAACATGCAGTGACGAAAGGTAATATACATAAATTATACTAATAGGCATTTGAAATGAATAACAGAGCTACATTACTGGCCAGTCTCCCTTCTTCTCTGTGTAACACGGACTCTTTAGAGACTTTTAAAACCTCCCTAAAGACACATCTTTTCCCAAGGACTGATTAATGATATCCACTTACCACTGTGTGCGTGTTTGCTGATGCTGAACGCGCTCGTCTGTCAGTCTGTGCAATTTTTTTTTTTCCGGCAGGCAGTGTGTGTGCGTGTGTGTGTGTGTGTGTGTGTGTGTGTGTGTGTGTGTGTGTGTGTGTGTGTGTGTGTGTGTGTGTGAGTGTGTGTGTGTGTGTGCGCGCACACACGCTTTGAATTAGAATTATAATTTTATTATGTTTTTCTGTAATATGTGCTTTGGGCTCTCACGAGGTAAAGCGCTCTGTAAATATCCTTTTACATTACATTACATTACCACAATTGCCCCGCCCTTGTCTGTAGGTTTAATTATGATGTCTGTACGATTCTTGATTTCTTTGAGAACTTCTAGCTCTTCAACATTGAGGTTGGAATGTTTTAGGGGTGTTAAACGCAACTGAGTAATTTTCTGCAGGCAGGTGTATATTAGTCCAGGGCTCCAAACTGTCCAGGTCTTTGAGTCCAGGGTGCTCGGTTCTTTGGGAAATAAATGGGGAAATATCTTGTGAATTGTTGGTGCTTGAAGGAGGCTCTGAAACTATGAAAATCAGCAGCTAACTGGAGTCGCCTAAAGAAACGATGGCAGTGGTAGAGGGTAACAAACATGCTGGTCTTTGGCTGCGTAGGGATGAATTTTAGGCCATTTATTTAACACTTTTTTCTGATCATCTGGAAGATCTAAATTTCAGGAATAGTGAATACCAATTGACTGTCAGGTACACTGGCGCTGGCGTTTTCTGTTTGGCATTTGGTAGGGTACAAGAAAGATGCATCTTTTTCACTAAGCAGTGATTTTTAAATTTCTTGTCTTTTGTGGCTTTGAGCGATTGAAAGAAATCTTGGTTAGCATTACAGGTGGTCTGAATACACGTCTGAGAATCACATAAAGATCTGAGCTGATTTTTGAGGTGCTGTAATTTGGAGTCGGTCTGTAGGAGGTATGTGTTGTAGGTACTCATAGTGGTCTGCATAGGCTGGTGACTGATTGAAGAGAAAATTTTCTTAATTTTGCTGCTTTGAGGAGGAAAAAAATCACAGAGGGCTGGAACTTCACTCGGAAGCCCTTTGGGATGCTCTTGGTCCTTACACAATTGTGGAAGAAGGTGGCATGGTTTGTATCTTATTTTATCAAACACAGTTTTCAGATAGGTAACGTCAAGAAACTGAGGTATCATTGGTAGAAACCTCAGCCTCTGTAGTTACAAGCTGACTAAGGGTGTTGACAGAAACATGGTACTAGAGTAGACGAAAAGAAAAAAAAAAAACAATGGGTCACAAGGATGCAGTCAAAAGTGGTAGAATAATAAAACGGATTTTTGACCGCTGATCTTCTGTAAAAGATAATAAACGTCTTTGAGGATTCTCATCAGATTAAAAAAAAAAAAAAACAAAACAGAACAAATATCCACAATCAGCAACATTTCAGTCATAGCCGTCTTCAGGACTTAGAAAAAATAAAACAATAAAACGTATAGGAAATGACGTATCAAAATATGTACACAGATGATGACGTCCTGAAAGGTGTGTGTGTGTGTGTGTGTGTGTGTGTGTGTGTGTGTGTGTGTGTGTGTGTGTGTGTGTGTTGCGTGGTTTCATCCTTCTGACTGCACGGAGAAGGTACTCAATTGTAAAGCAACCACTGGACCTGAGCACGCTTTTAAACTTTTCTCAACTGACTGGGTGATGATTGAAGTCAATGACATCAAATCTGGATTTAAATCTCTCCCCGCTGGCTGATCGTCGCAGACAGGCACAAGTAGGCCTGATCAATGTTCAAGATACAGGAAATCTCATCCCCGTCATTCCCCAAAAAAACTTCCTGAACCCTGTGAGTGCTGGCCGCAGAGGGACATGACCCCCAAGTATGAGGACTTCGAAGTCTCCAATATTACAGAACACCGTGTGGTCAGAAAAACACTCGCAGCTTCAAGCTACCAGTCTCAGTGTCTGTAACACAAGTCAGTACATTCACTCCTTCGTGCAGACAGTGATGGACTGGAATCATCTAGGGGGGATATCGTCAGCGCAGGCTCTGCCAGTGCATTTACATCAGCACTTGGCAGATCAACATCACCTGCCTACTAGCATCTTGACAGCAGTAGAGTTTTTAACCTGTAGATACCTGCTGTGGCTATTCACTGAGACCTGAACCTTGTAGAAGATTGTTAGTACAAAGTGGTGGCTTTTTTTTAAAAACTATTTTTTAAATATTTTTGCACTCTCCCTGTTCCCGTCATGTTTATAGCCGTTGATTGGCTCCTGCAACGTAAAGTTCCAGATCCAGATCCAGATCAATTCAAATTCAAGATTTTCTTTTCAGCAATATGCAGTAAGAATCAAATCTATAGCTGTTTTGGCACAGTCGATGTCTCGTAACCAGCCTAGTTCGATGTGTGTCACGACAGTGCCTACTTTTCAGCTGAATTTGTTTTTGTAACTTTTGTTCAAGTAAAAAAAAAAAAAAAAAATCTAAATTGCAGTTGCTAGTGAGAAGAAGGGGTTGACGGAAGCTATTTTCGACATGCATTTGATGCATGTTTTGTTGTAATCGATCAGTGGAAAGCCTGTGCAGGCAAACAGTCTGTAAGTGACAAAGAATGGAAGCTTCTTGGACGCGACTGAAACATCATCAGTAGGCCTACTTTGTTCCAAATAATTAATAAGCATTATTCGTTTTCCTTTGTGGTTAATTAACTTCATAAAAATTAACGTAAATTTATGCATGGTCACAAAATAAAAATCATCATGACTGGATGTGCACAGGGTAAAAGCAGTCTGCACTTGCATCACGGAAATGAAGTTGATAAGTCACTTTTTGGAACTGAACTGAAACAGAAACTGATGCAATGTGTTACATCACGGAAACGAAGTAGATTCAATTTTCGCAACTGAACAAAGGAGTCCAACCACATCAGGAATAATTCATTTCAAGATCCTTCCAAGTCAACAGAGCTCAGACTGAGCAGTTCAGAAACACCTTTACTGTTCCTGACTGGAACCACCTGGACGAGGCAACCATGACAACAACAGTCAACAGCTTCAACTTACTTAGTTCTAGGCACGGCTCTCAGCGCACCACCAGTGCTTGGCTGCGCACTCCTCCCCCACCGTTGCATCTATGCCATAAGTGGCAACAGCAACGTATCCTACGGATACAGATCAATACAGAGTCGGAAATCGATGCAATGTGCTAAAGTTGAAACTTTTTTTTTTTAAACAGTTGCCAGCTTGCTCAAAGTACATGTGATTAAAACCACACTTTATTTTGAAACATTTGTCAAAAGAACGGGGAAAAAAAAAATCAATGTTAATAAACTAACAATTGTTACAATGTATAAATTGCACTGGTTTCTTTTCAGTTAGTTTTTTTTTTTTTTCATTACTAGTTTAATGTTTATATATGAAATTACTTGTCCAACAACAGCGAAGACAGTGATTGTATATTTTTTGTCCTTTTCTTTTTTTTTTCTCATATGATTGGCAGGCTTAGCATTTTTTTTATTTTTGTTTTTTGATTTGGTTATCAACTTCATCAGTGATTTCTGTAGTTTCAAGGATGTTTCTTTTTGCAGGTTTTTTTTTTGGTTTTTTTTTTTTTTTTTTTTTTTTTTAACTCTTCTAGGTAATCATTCTCTTTGTTAAGAAGAACTTTTTCTTCTTGAAAAGGAATTTGTTCTCCTTTGAGTTCAATGTATAATATTGAACACTAAGATGTTCATCTTTGGTCAACAACTGGGTAAACAGAGCAGTACGCTGATGATTTGTGAATTGGATTTTTCAAGATATATAACTTTCATGACATGTGTGTAGTTTTTGAGTCATGTTCTGCATACTGTATACTCTTCAGTGCTTTTTCCTTGTGTTATGTTTTTTTTTTTTGGGGGGCAGTCTGTCTCTGTCCGTCAGTTTGTCTTCCTGTCTTAATGTCTGACTGTCAGTCTCTCTTTTACAATTGAGCACTCCACTTTGGAGACGCCCCCCTAACCTAGTTTTAGAGTAGGCTTGAGGTCGCTTGAGGACATAATCTTTGTTGTTGTTGTTGCTATTTTTGCCCTTGTATATTGCAAGGGTTCAGTCATCATTGTGCTTATACTTTGCATCATCATTCCTTTTTAATATTGTTCATTCACTTTTTTAATTAACAGTGGAAGCACTGATTATTCAGTCGAAAGTTTGGATGTTTGGCTTTTTTGCTTGAGTTTGTGGACTAGTCCGCTGGGCAATAGTTTTTCGACCTTGACCATGTCACTGATGTTCCGGCCATGCTGGAAAGCATGCGAGACAATTTTTGTGGTTTTGAAGTTCATGTGTGCTTTTTCAGTGTGTTTTGTTATTAAAAAGAAATGGATTACCTTAAAACATCTGTTGGTTTTCATAGCTTGGAATTTTTCAAATATTGCGGTCAGTAACCAAATGGAAAGGTTTGTACATCGTGTCTTGTCCATGTTGTGTGTTGTATTTGTACTTGTACTTGTTCTCTCCATCATGTCTATATATATACATGTTCCTTTTTTGGTTCTATTGTTCGGAAGAACATGGACATTTCTTCAGCTGTTCTTCAGTCTATTACTTTTGCTTTCTTTCTGCTCTCTTCTCTGCTGATCATTCGCTGGCAAGGACTTGGAGGGGGCTTTATCTGTGACTGTCTTCTTTGTTGGGCTGCCATCAGCTGTGTGTTTTTTTTTTTATTGAGATAAAATGCAGGCCTGCTCAGTATTGCTTATTGAGATATAGTAGGTCTACATAACAGTACAATGATGTTTCTTGCCTTGGGTGAAGGCCTACATGTTTTTTTTTTTTTTTTTTTACCATGTTGTTATGATCTGTTAGTGGTTAGCCCTACACCAGGAAGAAATACTTGTTCACATAGTGTGTTAGCTATTGAGAAAGAGTGTCAACCCATTCAATTTCACAATGGTTATAATACATTCAAAATATGCACCTATAACTGTAATGGTCTAAATGACTTTAAGAAAAGAAAAGATGAATTTGATTTTTTAAGATCTTCAGATGGTAATATCTTTCTGATTCAAGAATCCCACCTACCATATAAAATTGAAAACTTTATTAGATCATGTTGGGTTATGAGTGCTTTTTTTAGCTGGTACTGAGACAAACAGAAATGGGGTTGCAATACTTTTCAAAAATAATTTTTGACTATAAAGTGCACAGAGTAGAAAGAGATCCTGCAGATCAATATTTAGTGTTGGATGCAACCTTGATGCGAAAGCGTGTGACATTAGTAAATGTGTATGGTCCCAGTTCTGGGGACCATCCAGCCTTTTTCACAGACATCAGTCAGCTCACACATGCCTTTGATAATGAATTTACTATTATTGGTGGTGATTTTAATGTTGTGTTAGATCCTAAGCTGGATGCACGGAATTATGCGAGTTATGGAAACAAACCAAGGAGTAGGAAAGCTATATGTGATATGTTGGAGGAGTTGAATCTAGTTGATGTTTGGTGGGACTCATATCCCAAAAAGCCTGGTTATACATGGCGAAGGTTCAACTCTTCCAAACAAAGCTGGTTAGACTTTTTTCTGGTATCTAGAAATTGATGATGATGTGAATGGTATTGATGTACTACCTAGTTATCATTCAGATCACTCAGCGGTTTCCCTACACTTCAGCAAAGAAAGCAGACATGGCAAAAGGTACTGGAAATTTAACAACTCTCTATTAAAAGATACTAATTACACAGAACTTGTTAAGCAAACTATCAAAGAATTGAAAAAACAGTATGCTGTACCAGTGTACAACCTGGATAATATAGAAATAGTACCCAATGAGTGCATTGCTCTTACAATAAATGACCAATTATTTTTTTGAAATGCTGCTTCTTGAAATCCGTGGAAAGACAATTCTTACTCGGTATACAAGAACTGAAGAAGAAGAGAAGAGAGCAGATTGGAGGAGACTCTGTTAGAAGAAATAAGAAAATTAGAAGAAATAATAGATGAAACTAGACTAGATGAGCTTGAGGAGAAAAGAAACAGACTACAAGACTTACGAAATAAAATATCAGAAAGTTTGCTTGTGAGGTCTAGAGTCCAGTGGATTCAAAATGGAGAAAAGCCTGGTAAATACTTCTGTAATTTAGAAAACCGTCAATATGTCGAAAGAGCTATGCACTCTTTGGAGAAAGATAACGGTGAAATAATTTTTGAGCAAAAGGAAATTTTGAAAGAAGCTCAAACTTTTTACGAAAATCTGTATAGTGAGAGGGAAACTGCTGATGTTGATCTGTCTACACTAATACATGATGTTCCCATATTAAATGATGATGAAAGTGAAATGTTGGAAGGAGCTGTCACACATGATGAGGTTTATGATGCACTCAGGAAAATGAAAAATAATAAAAAGTCCCGATTCTGATGGCTATACAACAGAATTCTTCAAGTTTTTTTTTTTAAAGACATTGGTCATTTTTTGGTTCGCTCTATTAATTATGGATTTTTGATTGGTCAGATGTCAATTACACAGCGACAAGGAATAATCACCTGTATTCCAAAAGAAGACAAACCAAAACAACTGTTGAAAAATTGGCGACCTATATCTCTACTAAACACATCATACAAAATGCATCTGCTTGTATTGCCACCAGAATCAAACAAGTGTTGCCAAAGATTATTCACTCTGATCAGACAGGCTTCATGAAAAGGCGTTACAAAGGAGAAAATATTAGACTTGTTTATGATATATGACACTTTGTAAGTTTGTTACATACACATAATGAAAACATCCCTGGCCTTCTGCTTTTAGTTGACTTTGAGAAGGCCTTTGACAGTGTTTCCTGGAAATTCTTGAACAAAGCATTGAGGGCATTCAATTTTGGTCAAGATATAAAGAGGTGGATCGAATTTTTTTATAACAATATCAATACATGCGTGTCAGTAAATGGCCATTATTCAGACTGGTTTTCAATTTGTAGAGGTGCTCGTCAGGGAGACCCACTTTCACCATATTTATACGTAATCTGTGCAGAAATTGTGTCTATAATGATCAGGAAAAATAACATAATATTTAATAAAAGGTATTAAGATCAATGAAATATATGCACTTCTCTCACAGTTTGCTGATGATACTTCACTATTTCTTGATGGAAGTGAAGATTCTTTAAAAGAAGCCATAAAGACACTAGATATATTTGCTAATATCTCTGGGCTAAAAATCAACGAGGGAAAAGACTCAATTAATCTGGATTTGGTAGCCAGAAACATTCAGAAAGAAGATATCTCAGAGATCAAAATTTTTGCTGGAATCCTGGCATCTTTAAAGTTCTAGGAATTAATTTTTCTGTTAATGCAGAACAAATCGTAGCACTTAACTATAATAATAAAATACATAAAATGATAAAAAGTAAAAAGTTTGTTAAAAAAAGTGGTCAAAAAAAAAGACATTTAACTCCATTTGGAAAAATAACAGTTATTAAAACTCTAGCTATGTCAAAACTGGTGTATTTATTCCTCAACCTACCTGATCCAGGAGTTGATTTTTTACATCATCAACTGGACGCAATTTTTTGCCTTTTTTAGTTTTTATAGGATGAAAAGCCCAAGTAAAATCAGTAAGAAAAATGTTTGCAAGAATTACAAGGAGGGTGGTTTGAAAATGTTGAATGTTTTTTTTCTTTTTGAGTACCATGAAAATTAGCTGGTTAAGGAGAATTTTTGACAATGATTCTTACATGCAAAAATTTGTCCGGGATTTGTACCCAAAGTTTGTAAATTGGAGGATTTTGGGATATGAATATGTGAATGTACTTTTGCGTGGGCTAAAAACCCATTTTGGTCAGATGTTTTTTGAAACATTATAGACGATTATGTGTAAAACTTTTACCTAATAACATTGATGCTTTCAATGCAGAATTCATATTTCATAATGTGAATATTCTTAGAGGTAGACATATGTTATTTTTTTTAAAACATGGTTCGACAGAGGTATCTATGTGGTCAGTGATTTACTAGACGATGCGGGCAATTTTTAAGTCATGAGGCATTTTTGAGAAAATATGATGGAATAGTAACAGACTTATTTACATTCAGAGGGGTTATTCAGGCAATTAAAAGTTTTCAAAATAAGATGAATTAACACACTACTGCAGATATAAACTGCAGAAAAATGAAGCTGGCATCTTATCCACAAAGGCAACCATTATGTTCAGTCTTGTTTCAATTTAAATAATAACACTGTTGCTGGAGTGAGAAAGTGGAATATGCATTATGTCAACCTTAAGTGGAATACAATTTTTCGTACTGCCATTTCAGCTAGCCCGATGTTCAGCTAAGATGGTTACAGCTACGTGTTTTGCATAGAATTCTACCAACTAACAAATACCTACACCTAAGAAATGCAGTAAACTCACCACTCTATTCCTTATGTGAAACAGAATCTGAAACAATTTGTCACTTGTTATGGTATTGCCCAATGACCACCACTTTTTGCAAGATTTGCAAAGATGCTTATCTCAAAACTGTGTTCATTGTGTGAATTTTCAATTTACAGAGGTTCTTGTAATATTTGGGGTTGAGGAAAACACTGTAACTGACAGAGTTCTTAACTTGATAATACTTTTGGCAAAGCAATACATCTACAAATGTAAATGGAAGAAAGTAGCACCTATTGTCAATATTTTTATTAATATACTTAAAGATAAATTCAGAACAGAAAGGTATCTGAGTATTGTGACTAATAAATTAGACACTTTTTTGATGGGACTGGCTTCCTTATCAGGACTTGGTTAAATGAGGCTTTAGTCTGTAATTAATAACATAGTCAATACTAATTACTATACTATCTAAAAAGAACTTAAGACTATCTACTTGTTTATTCACTCACCGTGGATGCTGA
Source organism: Conus betulinus (assembly GCA_016801955.1). NCBI lineage: Eukaryota > Metazoa > Mollusca > Gastropoda > Neogastropoda > Conidae > Conus > Conus betulinus. The sequence continues at coordinate 6,294 of JADBJO010026395.1, read as the reverse complement.
CTTATTGCTTTACTACTTTGTTTGACTGTTATGTTTTATGTTACTCTGTTAGGGCAGCATCCCTTTTCTCTTCCCCCTCTGCTGTTCACTTTCTCTCTCGTTTCTCCTTTCCGCTCTCTCGCTTCTCTCTTCCTCTATCTTTTGGTCTTACTTCTCCTAGCAACCCTTTTGCTTCATGCATGTGATGTAGTTCTGGTTATATATATATATATTTTTGTGTGTGTGTGTGTTTGTGTGTGCATTTGTTTGTGTGTACAGAAATATGACAGTTGTTTTCCTGAGTGAATGTGAATCAAATTGATGTAACTTGCTTTTCTTTTTTTTTTTTCAAAGAAAAGAACCTTCATAGAAGGTGGGAAAAAAAAGAAAGAAAAAAAATCTGGCAAAACTCAAAAAAAAAAAAAAAAAAAAAAAAAGTTTAATGTTTATATCTCTACAATGATTCTACTTTCTATTACTACTAGTAATACTAGTCTAATAACCGCTAAATGTATGCTTGAAGGGGCAAACACAACCGAACACAGACATGAATGCTAGTTAATATTTTCTCGCCACAATTACATTTTGCATTACTACTGTACTTGGTTTTTTAAAACATCAAGTTTTACTCTATAGTATATAGAAATAAAATGTCTGTATTGATGCAAATTACTTATTTCAATATTAGGATTATTAATAACGCTTTCAAAACATAACAGCTGAGTGTTATTTGCATTAATACTAATAGCTAGACCTGTTGATTGTTTTGTTTTCTGAATCGACTATGAATTGTTTAACATGTTATATCCCTCTTGTAAAGTAAGACGCAAATATAAAGGCGTCACTGAGTTTTCATTCCTAGCACCTCTCTTTTTGCTTTTCTGTCAACAAGTTCATTGCCGAAAATACCACAATGTGAAGGAATCCAACAGAATGTGACTTCCGTTCCTTTGCACATTAATATATGAATAAGATGACATATTTCCTTTAAAATGGGATTATTATTGAGTGAGTTAGAGAACTTTATAGACTGTAAAACAGACATCGAATCGACCATAAAGATCACTTTAGTTTAACAACTGAGTGTGGTAACACGTTACTGCAGTACAACATGCGGATGATTTATGCATATATATGGAATCTGTAGGAAGACAGGTAAGTTTATTTCTTTTCAAGTCCAGAAGTGACATTACATATATATATATATATATATATTGCAGTTGGTGATGCTCTGTGATAACTTCAGACACCTAAAACAATTTAAAGTGATATGTGCATTATAAGAAGAACTCAAATTATTCAAGAAATCAAAAAGTTCTGGACCTGGACTTCACTTAGAATTTCATTTGTATTGTGATCAACAGGAAATTCAGGCGGCACACTGGGCCCATGATCAAGTTCCTGTCCATCCCTTTGCGACCTTTCACAGATGTCCTGCCTGTGAGAACACAGTCAGAGAATCACTGGTCTTCATTTCATCAGACAAGACACATGACCACCTCCAATTCACGAAAATGGCAGAGGCTCACTTCAGGGAAACCAGAGGTCTGACTGTGTCCCACATTACCCTGTGGACTGATGGATGTGCATCGCAATATGAAAGCAAGGGTCCCTTTGCTAATATTGCCTGCACTTTCTAATGTAGATCTATGCAACAACAGAGAGAAATTTCTTCAGCTCAAGGCATGCGATGCGAAAGGCCCCTCTGATGGAAAGTCAGCAGTTGTCCAACATCATGCAACTGCTGCAGTGACAACAGGCAATGCAGAACTTTACTGCATCAGTGCATGTCATGTTGGAGACAAAGATATTCAATGGGACCTCCCAGACAGGAAAGTACTGACACTAGTGACAGTACCAGGCACCTGTACTTTCTTAGTTTCTACTCTGTGAAAAGTCTTGAGCAGAAAAAAATCATGACATACCATCTTGCATGCAGCTGCACCGATTGCCAAACTGGCATTGGCATACATACATGTGCGACAACACACAAACTACCGGACCCTGGTCAAACTGTGCTTTTTCGATATTGGTCGATATCCTCAGCCTGGAGGTCAACAAGCATGCATTTGTCGTGGACAGCCTGAAACTTGACACTCACCATAGTTAACACTGCACCCCCTCTTCAGCCCCCAACTGAACCTCCACCCTCCCCTGTCCAAGTCAACCCTCCACTCTCCCCTGTCCAAGTCAACCCTCCAGCCTCCCCTGTCCAAGTCAACCCTTCACCCTCCTCTGTTCAAGTCAACCCTCCGCCCTCCTCTGTCCAAGTGAACCCTCCAGCCTCTCCAGTCAAAATGAACCCTCCACCCTCCTCTGTCCAAGTCAACCCTCTACCCTCTCCAGTCCAAGTCAACCCTCCACTTTCCCCTGTCCAAGTCAACCCTCCAGCCTCTCCAGTCCAAATCAACCCTCCACCCTCCCCTGTCCAAGTCAACCCTCCAGCCTCTCCAGTCCAAATCAACCCTCCAGCCTCCCCTGTCCAAGTCAACCCTCCCCCTCCTCTGTTCAAGTCAACCCTCCGCCCTCCTCTGTCCAGGTCAACCCTCCAGCCTCTCCAGTCCAAGTCAACCCTCCACTTTCCCCTGTCCCAAGTCAACCCTCCACCCTCTCCAGTCCAAGTCAACCCTCCACTTTCCCCTGTCCAAGTCAACCCTCCACCCTCTCCAGTCCAAGTCAACCCTCCACTTTCCCCTGTCCAAGTCAACCCTCCACCCTCTCCAGTCCAAGTCAACCCTCCACTTTCCCCTGTCCAAGTCAGCCCTCCAGCCCAAATCAACCCTCCACCCTCCCCCGTCCAAGTCAACCCTCCACCCTCCCCTGTCCAAGTCAACCCTCCAGCCTCCCCTGTCCAAGTCAACCCTCCAGCCTCTCCAGTCCAAGTCAACCCTCCACTGTCCTAGTCAACCCTCACCCTCCCTCTCTGTCCAAGTCAACCCTCCGCCCTCCTCTGCCTAAGTCAACCTTCCAGCCTCCCCTGTCCAAGTCAACCCTCCAGCCTCTCCAGTCCAAGTCAACCCTCCACCCTCCTCTGTCCAAGTCAACCCTCCGCCCTCCTCTATCCAAGTCAACCCTCCGCCCTCCTCTGCCTAAGTCAACCTTCCAGCCTCCTCTGCCCAAGTCAACCCTCCACCATCCTCTGTCTGTCCAAGTCAACCCTCCGCCCTCCTCTCTCCAAGTCAACCCTCCAGCCTCCTCTGCCCAAGTCAACCCTCCAGTCTCCCCCGTCCAAGCCAACCCTCAGACCTCATCTGTCCAAGTCAACCCTCCAGCCTCCTTCATACAAGTCAACCCTCCAGCCTCCTTCGTACAGGTCAACCCTCCAGCCTCTTCCGTCCAAGTCAACCCCTCCAGCCTCCTCCGTCTGAGTCCACCCACCAGCCTCCCCTGTCCAAGTCAACCCTCCACCCTCCTCAGTCCACGTCAACCCTCCGCCCTCCCCTGTCCAAGTCAACCCCTCCGCCCTCCCCCGTCCAAGTCAATCCTCCACCCTCCTCTATCCAAGTCAACCCTCCGCCCTCCTCTGTCCAAGTCAACCCTCCACCCTCCCCTGTCCAAGTCAACCCTCCGCCCTCCCCCGTCCCAAGTCAACCCTCCACTGTCCAAGTCAACCCTCCACCTTCCACGGTCCAAGTCAACCCTCCGCCCTCCTCAGTCCAAGTCAACCCTCCACCCTCCCCTGTCCAAGTCAACCCTCCACCCTCCCCCGTCCAAGTCAACTCTCGACCCTCCCCCGTCCAAGTCAACCCTCCACCCTCCCCTCAACCCTCCACCGTCCAAGTCAACCCTCCACCCTCCCCTGTCCTAGTCAACCGTCCATCCTCTCCAGTCCAAGTCAACCCTCCACCTTCCCCTGTCCAAGTCAACCTCCGCCCTCCTTGTCCAAGTCAACCATCCACCCTCCTCTGTCCAAGTCAACCCTCCACCCTCCCATGTCCAAGTCAACCCTCCGCCCTCCCCTGCCCAAGTCAACCCTCCAGCCTCCTCTGCCCAAGTCAACTCCCCAGCCTCCTCCTCCATACAAGTCATCCCTCTGCCCTCCACTGTCAAAGTCAACCCACCGCCCTCCTCTGCCCAAGTCAACCCTCCAGCCTCCTCTGCCCAAGTCAACCCTCCAGCCTCCTCCATACAAGTCAACCCTCCAGCCTCCTACGTACAGGTAAACCCTCCAGCCTCCCCCATCCAGGTCAACCCTTCGCCCTCCTCTGTCCAAGTCAACCCTCCAGCCTCCTCTGTCCAAGTCAACCCTCTAGCGTCCTCCGCACAGATCAACCCTCCAGCCTCCTCCCGTCCAAGTCAACTCTCCAGCCTCCTCCGTCCAAGTCAACCCTCCACTCTCCCCTGTCCAAGTCAACCCTCCACTCTCCCCTGTCCAAGTCAACCCTCCACCCTCCCCTCTCCAAGTCAACCCTTCGCCCTGTCCAAGTCAACCCTCCGCCCTCCAGTGTCCAAGTCAACCCCCCACCCTCCCCCGTCCAAGTCAACCCTCCACCCTCCCCTGTCCAAGTCAACCCTCCACCCTCCTCTGTCCAAGTCAACCCTCCACCCTCCCCTGTCCAAGTCAACCCTCCACCGTCCAAGTCAACCCTCCACCCTCCCCGTCCAAGTCAACCCCCCACCCTCCCCCATCCAATTCAACCTTCCACCCTCTGTCCAAGTCAACCCTCCACCCTCCCCCTGTCCAAGTCCACCTCCGTCGTCCAAGTCAACCCTCTACCCTCACCCGTCCAAGTCCACCCTCCGTCATCCAAGTCAACCGTACATCCGCACCTGTCCCAAGTCAACCCTCCAGCCTCTCCAGTGCAAGTCAACCCTCCAGCCTCCTCTGTCCAAGTCAACCCTCCAGCTTCCCCATCCAAGTCAACCCTCCAGCCTCACCAGTCCAGGTCAACCCTCCAGCATCTCCAGTCCAAGTCAACCCTCCACCCTCTCCAGAGTCCAGTCAACCCTCCAGCCTCTCTAGAGTCAAAGTTAACCCTCCATCCTCACCAGTCCAAGTCAACCCTCCAGCCTCACCAGTCCATGTCAACCCTCCATCCTCTCCAGTCCAAGTCAAACCTCCAGCCTCTCCAGTCCAAGTCAACCCTCCACCCTCTCCCCTGTCCAAGTCAACCCTCCAGCCTCACCAGTCCAAGTCAACCCTCCAGCCTCTCCAGTCCAAGTCAACCCTCCAGCCTCTCTCCAGAGTCCAGGTCAACCCTCCAGCCCTTCCAGAGTCCAAGTCAACCCTCCAGCCTCACCAGTCCAAGTCAACCCTCCACCCTCTCCAGTCCAAGTCAACCCTCCACCCTCTCCAGTCCAAGTCAACCCTCCAGCCTCTCCAGTTCAAGTCAACCCTCCAGACTCTCCAGTCCAAGTCTAGTCAACCCTCCAAGTCAACCCTCCAGACTCGCGAGTCCAAGTCAACCCTCCACCCTCTCCAGTCCAAGTCTACCCTACACACCCTCTCCAGTCCAAGTCAACCCTCCAGACTCACCAGTCCAAGTCAACCCTCCGCCCTCTCCAGTCCAAGTCAACCCTCCAGCCTCTCCAGTCCAAGTCAACCTTCCACCCTCACCCCTCAAGTCAACCCTCCACCCTCCTCTGTCCCAAGTCAACCCTCCACTTTCCCCTGTCGAAGTCAACCCTCACCCTCCCCTGTCGAAGTCAACCCTCCACCCTCCCCTGTCCAAGTCAACCTTCCACCCTCCTCTGACCAAGTCAACCCTCCACCCTCCTCTGTCCAAGTCAACCCGCCAGCCTCCTCTGTCCAAGTTAGTTAACCCGCCAGCTTCTCCAGTCCAAATCAACCCTCCCACCCTCCTCTGTCCAAGTCAAACCCTCCACCCCTCCTCTATCCAAGTCAACCCTCCACCCTCCTCTGTCCAAGTCAACCCTCCAGCCTCTCCAGTCCGAGTTAACCTTTCACTGTTTCAGCCTCCTCCGTCCAAGTCAACCCTCTACTTGTCCTTGATAAGTCTGGTCACTGACCTGCCACACCTGACTGCCAATGTTGCTTCTGCTATGTCTCCAACTGTCTGTAGCCTTTGTTTAGGTAAATAATTTCCATGTCTTTATCAGCAAACGTCTTTGTAAGTCTTTGTCAGTGACTACATTGATCTGATTCATTCTTGGGCAAAAGGGAGCTCGGGAGGGGTTACTTAATACTCGACCCTAAGAGGTCTCTTCTGAGGACTCTCTGCTGCCATGCTCTCCACGAGTTTGTATCTACTACTACTCACTGTCATACTGCCACCATGAGTTTCATTAAGATGAGCTAGAAATGGCCACTTTTGATGAGTAGTAAGAATGCAGACTTCTTTTTTTGTACTTGTT
>JADBJO010026394.1:0-22579 GCA_016801955.1 Conus betulinus | reverse complement strand
CGACTACTAGTCTTTCTCTCTTCTCCCCTCCATCCTCTCCTTCACACCCTCTCACACCTACACACACCCACACACATACCCCCTCATGATAATCACTTACTCTCCGTTCACCCACATCCACACACGCTCTCTTCTCTTCGCTCGTCTAACAACTCTCACACACCCTACATCCTCCACACGACACACTCAACACACTTTCACATCCCTTACCACAACACACACACACTCACCCACCCACACACTCCCATCTCACACACACACATAGATAATAGCCCTCATCACCAACAGTCCTCTTCTCTATCTTTTACATAGGTCTGTGTGCGCTGTCTTTACACCGCTTACCTCTTTTTTCTTCGTGATTACGGTGGTCCAGTATAGTCTAATTTCCGTCGTTCCTATTGCCGTACACCTGATCCCCCAAGGTTCTGGGACTCCTTCTTCTCCCCACACTCCCTATATGAGATCCATGTCCAGCTACATGCAGGGGCTCTGGAACATACCAGAAGTGGTAGCCTTGGGCACAGTGCTTGATGGAGAGTGTGTCATTTCAAGATCCCTTCCATGCTGGTCCTCTCACAACGCTACTACTCATCCAAACCCAACAACAAACAAGAAAAACAAATACAGAACCGTCTCAGCTGTCCCTTGAGAAGACGCTTGTTGAAGGTTCGTCTGGTTCCTCCTCCAGTGGCTGACTGTGCGACGTTGGTGCAGATACATGTAAGGTGACGAGCTTTCCCGTCTGTTGCGCTGAAAACGTGTGGGAACGTATAGTACCCTGGGTACCCCAACTGACGTAAGGATCTTGCATGAGCACTGCACTAGATCACTTGAGCACAGATGCTGCGTGGTGTTTGGTTATTTTCATTTTCATTTTTTCTTTTTTTGTCTGCTGTCGATTTCTTCACTGGCCCATGCCCCCCTCTCCCCTCCGTCCTGACCGTTGAACTCTTCCTTGAAGTCCCCTTGAACGGCAGGTCGACACTTCCTTCTGGTGCCGGAGATTGCTGTCTTTTTTTCGAACAAAAGCGGTAACGTTGGGATTAACGGCACACTGCTCCTGATTGGTTTTTCTCTGTTCCTGTCTCTCTTCTGCTTTCTCGTTCCTTTCTGTTCTCTGCCTTTTTTGGATGCAGTGCGCGGCGACGGAGGCTTATGGTTTGTAGTTTGATGCAATGGTATTCACTTCATGCCTTTTTTTCAAAAGTGTGAGCTCAGGTTCATGTAGGGTTTGGCGACTTTTCAATGGTAATTGACCCCTCCTGGCGCTTTTTCATAGTTGTGCACAGGTTTTAGGGTTTGTTCCATGTGTATTCCTGCGCTTTTTGTTTCCTTCAGTGTAGCTATGTGCAGACAAGGGTTAAGCGAGTTTGTTTCATAGGTATTCCTGCCTTTTTCATGCTTTCCAGCATCGTCACAGGTTTAGGGTTTGATTTCAATGGTAGCTTTCGCCTTCTTTTCAGAGTTGAGGCACATGACTTAGGACCGTGGTTCGCTCCATATGGTTATTGCCTTTTCTGTTCTCTCCTTTTTTCTCAGAGTGTTTCAAAGGTTTAGAGGTTTGTTCACTGGTACATGGTCTGCTGTCCGTTTCGGGTTATCCCAGGCATCCATCTCGGCCTTTTTTCAGAATCCAATCTGCTACTTGCATGCAAGCAAAGAATCTCGTGGCGACTGTAGACTATTCACAGAACGATTGTAGCGTACTTTCCCGGTACGTGCTCGCGATTCACACCCCGACCAATTACATCACCTCCGGCCAGTGTTGTGATTTCTTGCTCAAGGTGACCGGCTAGTTGCTCCCTGACCTGAATCCCGTTGCCCTGGACCACTGCCGCAGTCAGCAGACCTTGTTGCTGCAGAAGGCAGTCCGCACCAAACTCACCGCTCTTCCCTCCTCTCGTTGTGGGTTCAGCAGACTGGGCCCTAGTCCGCTTTGCTTACATCAACCGCCTTTCAGTCAGCCATGTTCAGATGGCAGTCAGGACAATCAATCGACAGGCTTTTCAGTCATGGTCCACCATGTCTATGGCGCGCGCGCGAGCGCGTCGCGCGCGCGCGCGTGTGTGTGTTGCGTGTTTGGTGTGTGTGTGTCGTGTTGTGTCGTTTGTATTTGAGTCATTTCTCAATGTCCTTAAATGTTGTTATTCGACCAGTTTTCGTTTGCATTCTTCCTTTCCTCATTGATCCAGTTGTTTTCTAGCGCTGCATTTCTCCTCTTCTATCCCTCCCCCCCCCCTCTCTCCATCTCTTCTCTCTCCAACCCCACCCCACCCCACCCCCCACCCTCTCAAAACCGAAAGCAAAGAAAAGGAAAGAAAAACACACACTGGCAATCCTATCACCCTCTTCTACCTCCCCCCCCCACCCCCCCCCCCCCCCCAACTTCCTTGGACGCCGTGTGTAAGGCTCCTTTGGCGTGTCTCACACTCTCCAAGACACAGCCTGTGTCCGAGCTTCCAGTTCCATTGACATGTTCCCAGGACCTCTGTAGGCTGTCTCTTTCTGCTACTGTCATTGGGGTGAGAACCTGAAGGTCCTTCAAGCGGTACCAAGGGGCTGTTCGGACATGTTTCGGCTCGGTCACGGATCTTTACAGTTTTTGTCAGACTCAATTTCCGACAGACGACACGTTATTCACCTCTTCTATTGTTCTTCAACGTGCGTCAATTTTCTGGGCTGGTCGGGCAATGGCTGTGGTATGTCTTCCCGGAAGTCCAGTCCGTATGAAATGAGGGAGTCCCTTTTTGTACTCCCATGCGATAGAACAGGGAGTGGCTTTACAAATGGGACGAAGACATGATGTCCGTGGGTCTGTATGTCTGTCTGTCCGTGGTCAAACGGTGTTGCACAATCGCGCCGACTAAAAACTCATGCAGGGGGCGTCAAATATCTTTCTGAAAATGTGTAGGTATGTTTTAGTATAGGTCACGTATGAGCTCCCGACTGTTTTATTTTTACCAGAATAGTAGCCTTTACTACAATCGGCTATAACACCGAGGCCGCAAAACGGTTTCTTTCTCTTATGCTCAGTGGACGAATCTGTTATGACTGCTGTTTTGACTGGATCGTTGTGCACTCCCCCACCGCCCCACCTTTGACTATGTGAAAACGGGATTTTTTAAAATAACGGTAGATATAATGGCTGACCAGGCAATCATGAGTATATTCATATTAAACATTCTCCCGGGTTCGCCGTCCCGCTTTTGCACATGTACACACGCGTATTCAAGATTATTACGGTAGTCAAGTTATCTGCTTTGGCATCTTTTTCTGTGTCCATCTACCATAGCACACTTCAGTGGCAGTTGCACCCACGCCGCTAAATCGGGTCCCCCCCACCCCCCACACCCGCCCGTTCCACAGCCACTGTCACACGTGGTCCCCGCCACAGGGGCACGCCAGAACCGGAAAATAATCACAAGGATCAGTCGATGCTCAAGTCGTCAAGGTCAAGAGCACCCCCCAGAGGAGACACTGCACCTGGACTGCCGTGGTGTTTCGGGTGGCGCCTGTTCGGGATCCAACATAGGCAGTTACTTCGGCCCCTGACGACAAGAATGCTGTCTCAGAGCCAGCGTGTAGTAAGCTCCCCTTTCTGGAGAGCGCCACCACGTCTTTCCAGAGACACCCCCGCCCCCGGCCCCAAGGACTGTTGCCGGGTATCCGGTAACTTCGAACAAGGCCAGAGACATGGTGGGGGGGGGAGGACATCAGAACTGTGGCGGGTCACCACTGACCAGCAATGGCATGAAGGGCCCACAAGATGTGAGGCATTTTATACAATACGCTGATGGGTCGACGATGAAGAATGATGGATGAGATGAGTGCTACGAGTTTCCACTCCTGCCTGACACGCCCATGAACCATCGGCTGTCCTCTACGCGCTTACTTCAAAAATATATCCGGGCGGTTCCACCAGAGCCCCCGAGAAATGCAGAACACCATGCAATGTTGGTTCAGAAAATTTAAAACGCCTTGCAGAGATGCATTATGATATAAATAAACTGACCTGCGTGGCACGTCTTCTGAATTTGGAGGGGGAGGGGGGGGAGGAATCAAGCTCCTTGTCACGCAGCAAAATAATCACCTTCACCATGGAAGCTAAACGTTTCCATATATATATATACCCCAGGATCAGATGAGATAACTGTATACAGTTGTTCTGTGTGACAGCGAGAGAGGAGAGAGAGAGAGAGAGGAGAGAGAGAGAGAGAGAGAATATCGTTGCTGTGGATGTGTGGCATGCGTACGTGTTTGCTTACTGTGTGTGTGTTCGTTTGCTTCGTGTGGTGTGGCTGTGTCTGTGTGCGGGCGCATGCGGCGCGCGCGGGCTGCGTCCGCGCTGCACTGCGCTCGCGAGTGTGTGTGTCTTTGCGCTGTGTGATGTGTGTGTGTGGTGCCGCGCCCTCTCGTGCCGGCCGGCCTCGCACCGGCCGCGCCGCTTTGCACTCCACACCAGAACAATTAGCCCCCCTTTTACTCGCCGCCCCTCCCCCCCGCCCCCACCACCGTGCACCACAACCCACACACACACCGACACACACTACCACAGCACACACACCTCTCCTGTGCGTCACGAAGTATATAACACCCGCTGGTTGTGGGGGTGCTCTTCCTTATCCTCTTAGCCCTCGCTCGCCCCCCCCCCCCCGTCTGCCTGCCTGTCCCGTTCGTTTCCCCATAGTTTCTGCCACACCTATCCTCTGTAACCTACCCCTGCTCCCTCCCGACGGAGCCGTGCTTAGCCCTGCACGCATGTCTGCGGCCTGTACACATTCACAACAAACACTCTCATGGTGAAACAGGGCAGCCAGGCGTCCAGGAAGGCCGCGAGGGGGTCGCCTGGGGAGGGGGACAGTGAGTGAGAGCAGCTCGGACCGATGGCATCTCCCTCGTCAGGCTCTGCTTCTTACAACATTCCTCTGGAATTTCCGGAACCTGAGGGCATATTATATCGTCGTGGGAGGGAAGAGCCCGTGCGGGACAAGCTAGAACTGACTACAGTCGACCCACGACTACGAAAGCCAATCCTCCTCACTCCACTCCATCCCTCACAGTCTCGCCCTCATTACCATATCCCGTCATTTCCCTCGTCCGCCACAGTGGAGCTCCTGTCCCTTAGAACATGATACCGAACCAGCAAACACCGTTCGCAACGACCACGCACGGCAGCCGTGTGTCCCAAGCGTCAATCCCTAATGTCCCCACAGGGGATGGGTGCCAAGATAGGCGACCTCTGTGGCATTCGTCACTCTTCTCTGTCCTCCCTACAGGAAATTCTAGTTCCCTCTCTGCCTCTTCCCAAAAGTCTCTCTTGCTTCTCTGGTCGACTCCAATCTACCTCGCATTACGTATTGGTTCGGCGTGGCCATATTGTCGTTGGATTGCGTGTTGGGTGGCGGGTTCGTGAGGTAATTAACCGAACACGTTCTGATTTTTTTAGGTGTTCCTTGAATTGCTATGTTTAGTTCCTTGTTGTTGTTGTCTGTCCGTTAGTTCTTGTTGTTTGGCGTCATTCATAGTCCCCGGGGGTTGTTGTTTTGCTTCCATAATGTCCCCCTTCCCCCCTATCGTACTCTCCTCTCTCTCCACACCTCCTCTCTCTCGTTCTCTCAGTCATCGTCTCTGAAAAAAAATCGGCATCAGTAAAAAACAACCTAAACAATACAATCTCCAACAAAAAAAAACCTTACATCACTCCTCTATTCCACAATCCTCACCCCGCACGCTCCGCCGGACCTGCACAGTTACCTCTATCGCCCAGTTCTCTTCTTCCTGCACCCTGCACTTTCCCGTCCTACTCTTGGCTCACTCGCTCCCGCTCCACCCCGCAGATCTCACGCCCCCCCGCCGTCCCCACAATCTCCCTCGCCCTCTATCTACACCCCCCTATATGTTTCCTCATTCAACACTGTGCTTTGTACCACCGGTTGTCGCCATAGGCAAGGGGTCGCGGGGGGGGGGTGGTCTTGGGGGGGGGGGGGGGTGTGTGGGGGTGTCGTGTCTCACACCACACGACTGATCAACTCTCCTCTGTCTCTACTCCTCTCGCTCTCCTTCGTCTGCTGTCTCATGTTGTGTGTGTGCTTTGTTTAATGTCTTTCGCGCGTCATGTACAGGTTTTCGCACGGTTCGCTGTAGTTTTCCTCTGTTTCCTCATTGCTTCCCTTCGCACTTTGGCGTCTTGTCAATTCGACGCGGCACTACACCAAATAATAAAAGTCAAGCTACCGTCTGTGGTCCTTCCTATGTCTCAACCGTAGTGTGTATTTTCCGTCTCCCTTGTTTCTTAATCTCTCCTCCGGTCCTTTCGATCTTCTGTGAGCTGTTTCTCTTGCCTCTCGGTCGCTACCTAAGCCCTCCTGTGTCTATCCCTGTTTTTTTGTTTCCCTGTGAGAAAGGTGAAAAAGCGCCTCTTCCGGACGTGGTGCGAGTATCGCCGTTTCTCCTGCTCCCTTTCTCAGCTCCTGTATCACTGCCTTTCTTTTCCTATTTCTTTGTTTTTCCAAGTAGTTGTCTTACGACAGTCTTTCGTTTTGACCCTTATATTAAGTGTTCAAACTATTTCCTCATTCGGCCCCCCTATGAGTGACACAATCCCCTCGGACACACTCTCCAGGATCCTAAAGCTAGCCCACAGCTGATGCAATTATTTGGATGTACGCTTAATTAGGCCCCCGTGTCACAAACTTTGTTAGCATATTCCCAATGCGCCGTCCACAATGTTTAAACGACACGCCCCCCATGTTCTTCTTAAATCACCTCACCGTTTTTTTGCCGAGGGCCGTTTGGATTGCATGCGGGAACAGCTCCAGTCTTCGAATGGCGCCAAGACATATGGGTACAAAGTGATGGAACTTGAAGGTTAGCAGTGTATTTTGTCCCAGGGCCTTGCAGCGATTCGTTTCCCTATCTTCCCTAGCGCGTCTGCCTGTCGATAAACACGTGATTACTGTTGTGGGTCTGTCTTTAATTCTACATAGGATTATCTACAGTTCTTTATTTAATAAGGAGTATGCCATCCACTTTCTAGAAAATCACGAATGCTACTAAAAACCCAGCATGCGCCACAAACCTGTTGCAAAGTTTCCCATACCTCCGTTCCCTTTTCCCTCTCCCTGTCCTCTCTTTTCCGCCTCTCCTCCCTCCTGTCTGTCCCCTCCCATCCCCCTCTCCCTGTCTCCTCCCCTTCTCCCGCGTATAAAACCTTCTTCCAATAGCAGTCCCGATATAAAAACCCAGACAAGAAAATGAAATATGAAAAAAACGATAAAAAAACAAAAAAGCAACCAAGAAAATACTTCCTGATTTTGTTTTTTAATCTTTTTATTCTTATTTATTATATTAACCCTCCCCCCCTCTCTCTCATCTCTCGCTCTTCTCTCTCTCTTCTAGCCGTCTCCTTCTCCCTCTTCCCCCTCTCTCCTCAATCACCGCACCATCTCCTATCTCTCCACTCCCACACATCTGTACGTTAGCTGTGTGACGTGCTGGTGTGTGTTAATAAACATCTTACATTTATAACGCAGACACACAGCAAGAACAACAGCACTATGTAGCTCACCCCCTGTACCGTGTGCGTGTTCTGCGTATGGTGTGTGCTCACACTATTGCTCTGTCAATTCACTTTAGAGTGTGTGTGCGTGCTTTGTTTTCATCATACTAAATAAATCAACGTGTGTTGTGGTGATGAGCTGGAGTGAGTTGTAAATATGTGTGTTGTGTCGATGTGATGTGTGTTGTGGTGCATGTGTGGTGTGTGTGTGTGTCACGACTACATACACATCTATGTACTCTCTTCGTGGTTTGGTTTGTGTTGGAAGACCGATACAGAGAGAGGCAGAGTCCCAGTCTCTCGATGCGAGTCTCGCTGAGCCAGAGACAGAGCGTACCTCTGCCAGCAACTTATCCTACTTGACACAGCAACAGATCTTAGTTAAGATATTCAACGATCACGGTTCCTACAAACACACCCTACGATTTAGAAACAACCAGACAGTACACTCTCACACGTCACCTCTCTAAGACTACTAGTCTACTCTTAGTATCTCCCTAGATTGCTAGACGCAACTCTCTCCCCTTTGATCTCCCCAGATGATAATCTAATCTCACGTATCCTTACCTTTACTACCCAAGGCTAAGTCTTTCGTCTCTAGCCTCTCTAGACCTACAACACGTCCTGACGTATCTTTCGTAAGACTACTAACCAAGTCTAATGTACTCCTGTAAACTCTAGCTAGTCCTCATCATGTGTTGCTTCCCTAACATTACTTGGGCAGCGTCCTATACCACCTACATCACCATTAACACAAACTATCGTACTATATTCAGTTAAACCATAAACACCCATAAACTTAACTAGGCACTTAGACACTCGTATCACAACCCCAATGCCTACCTAAACGTGCTAGGCCAAGTCGTTGTGGAAACCAACCCCCCTAAACAATCTAGTCAGTTATTTTTAACCATCGCCCTAACCTACTAGGCACTATTTACTTACCATCATGTCGCAAACCTAACTACGGATAGGTTCTCCAACACCCAATTCTCCTAAACTAACTAGGCAATTCTTTGCCATCCCTACCTACTACTAAGGCTAGTCCTAAACCCATCTTCACTTCCTAACCTATTAGCATTAGTCACTTTACAGCTCTCCTAACTAATTAGGCTTAAGGTCCTATTTTACAATCTCTTCCTAAACTATGCTCCACAGCTTAGTCTCAAGTCAACCACCTCCACCTGTGAAGCCAATCCTTGTGGTGATAGTCGAATCCTAACCCAACCATCTCTACCACTTGGACTACTAGCTATGCTATAAACCATCTCCCCATTCTCCTAAACTACTACTTAGGATCTTACTATCTCGCCTAAACTACTAAGATAATGTATTTCAAGATCTATTCCTAAAACCCACTAGGCTAGTCTCACAATCTTCCCTTTACAATTACTGGGCTTAATTCTTACTCTTTCACTAAACTGTCGGCTACCAGGAATTAGTAAGTAATCCATCTCCTAATACCCTAAACCCTAGGCTAGTTCTTACTATCTCCCTAACTACTGGGCTAAACCTTTCTAGGCCCATTATTCCGATTCGAACGTATGCACATTTTTTTACGCTTGAAAAGTGTAGATGTTTTTATTTCAAAGAAAAAAAAAATAGAGGTGGGGATTGAGGGGGCGGTGGGGGGGGGGGGGGGGGGGGGGCTTGAATACATTAAATATACGCGCGCCCTACACACACTCAAATGAAAGGATGATGTACATGCTACCTCACATTGCATAGAATTGCATAGGTTGTTGCACATTCTGAACGGATATGGAAGGCTACAGTGAAGCTGAGGGGAACTGGGGAACTGTTGCTGTGGCAATGAAAATTAAAAAAAAAAAAAATGATGGCGGATCAATAAAAATGACAATGCTGCAGGCAGCAGTTTAACCCAACACCAACAATACGCTTTCTGTGCAGTTGGCATACTGTGTGACATTTTGTCAACGGCGTCGAAGACTTGAATGTAAAAACAAACCTATGAAATACAAACAAATAAACAACGAATAGATAAATTCAATAAATAAACGATTACATATATAAGTAAACCAGGGGAACTCTCAAACGAGCGCTGACCTCCGCCACTAAAATCGATTTTCCTGCAAAGGGAAGTAATAGTAGGTTATAGGCTGCAACAAGTTACTTCCCACGCATTATGATAATAGGATGTAGGGGGGGGGGGGGGGGGGGGGGGGGGGGGGGGGGGAAAAATGTAAGTGTTCATGCTGTGTGTATGTGTGTGTGTGTGTGTGTGTGTGTGTGTGTGTGTTTTAGATACTTTCAGAAGGTATGCAACTTCAGATGTAATTATCAAATAGTAAACATTATCTTTACGATGATGAAATTTTTAACGAAAAATGTGACACAGTGTTGCTTGGGACCCGCTAACCCGCATGTATATCCAGTTTTCTCCACACACCCACACCGACATTCCACACGGTCATCCATGAGCCCCTTCCATCTGTCAACCCGGTGCTGTTTATCTGTCCAGTGATATCTGAATGATCTTCTTGGCAGTCAAACAATTGAACAGATGCAGATACGAACACAATTTTCTCGGCGGAGATACTAAATACGCGACTAAAACAGACGAGGGATGAAAGCCCAAATCGAAGTTTAATATGAACGTGAGTGGATGAATCTGCCCTCCATGGTGTCTCTGAGGGGTTTTAGGGTACAGAGTACAGCTTTAACACTTGTCTCTCTGTGGATGAATCTGCCCTCCGTGGTGTCTCTGAGGGGTTTTAGGGTACAGAGTACAGCTTTAAAGCTCGCCTCTCTCTGGATCATCTGCCCTCCATAGTGTCTCAGAGGGGTTTTAGGGTACAGAGTACAGCTTTAAAGCTCGCCTCTCTCTGGATCAATCTGCCCTCCATAGTGTCTCGGAGGGGTTTTAGGGTACAAGGATACAGCTTTAAAACTTGTCTGTCTTTTTTCACCGGGGGCTCAAACTGCAAGCCGTGGCCGTGACGACGCAGACTGAATCACAAGTGATCTCCCTTTGCTGGAGGACTGCCGCCGGTGTGAGCGGTGGGGCCGTATTACTTCACGCTTCACTGGTGCGAAGTGAAACGTTCCATGAGGCATTGAGCATAAAACAGTGAATAAAGAACAGGCAGAACGCCCTAGGAGTTACAGGCGTGTTTATACTGCATCAGGGAAGCAAGAGTACCCAACCTGTTCGTTAGTCACATTCTTCACGTCTCTCCAAGAGGTCTTGCCAAAGCAGTGGGAACTACTACAGAACTGGATGCACACTGAGGCCACTACAGGCGGAAAATCTTAACAAACTTTTTACAAAAAAAAAGTTAAATACTATATCCGCCAAACATGAACAAACGGATCACAAGATTCGTTTGTTCATGTTTGGCGGATATAGAACTTAAACTTTTAAAGATTTGTTTAGAAAAAAAGAGTCGAAGAATCTTCACTGTGATCACTAGCCTGGGATCTTTATACAGATCCACCTGACAAGGGGGTCAGCATCTTCTTCACACCAACACTGGGCTTCTCACATTGAAAATAGCGATAGATTCGATTTTTATAGAATAATAAATGGTTTACATCGTGTGCGTAGCTCCATGTCTATGGGTATTCATAGAGCATAGAAGCATATGATGACAAATTTCGTTTCGGTGTTTCTGACATCTCTGTTGATCATTTTCGCTACAAACAGTCAAGGAATTGTCATCTTCTTTGTCCATTTTATGGCGCGTCAAGAGAAGATGAATTTCATTTTGTACTTATTTGCCCAGAAACTTTGTGATCTCAGAGAACAATTATATCTCATAATTTTTTTTCAAAAACAACCTTGCTTGTTTAAACTTATGTTAATGTCGGCAACAAATTAGTGTGTGTGTGTGTGTGTGTGTGTGTGTGTGTGTGTGTGTGTGTGTGTGTGCGTGTGTGTGTGTGTGTGTGTGTGTTTGTGTGTGTGTGTGTGTGTGTGTGTGTGTGTGTGTGTGTGTGTGTGTGTGTGTGTGTGTGTGTGTGTGCGCGTGCGTGTTGTATTTGAACAAAGCATTCAAGAGAACAAGTCTGTATTTACATAGTTAGGAAATCATTCTTGAGACTTTGCATCTTTTCCATGTACACGCCCCTTCTAAGGGGATATGGCCTTTATGAATAAAATGTCCATGTCCATATCTATGTCTATGCCATGTCCATGTCTATGTCTATGCACACCATCCTTATGGTATGCCCAGCAGTGAACGATATGCCTCCACTGCCAACAGCAGTGGTCATCCTGCCTGATTTTAAATCCCCACTGCGGGCACTAGCAGCCAGAGTGAGAAAAAAAAAACAGCGAAGAGATCCAGGCAGACATCCTCTTTCTGCTCACCAGATTACGTGCAGGGGCACAGGCCTCACATTGATGTGGCTCCCGTCCCACACTGGCCTACAGGGCAAAGAAATGGCCGACCAAGCAGCCAAGGCTGGAACAAAGAAGGGCACACCCACCGATCTTGGGCTGTCGATCAGCAACATGGTGAACCAAGCTCCAGCAGCCGTTCGCAGAGAGCGAGAGGGGACCTCAGCGATGATGTGAGGCAAGGGGACGGATTGACCTTCCCGGAAGAGGAGTCTAAGCCAGAAAACTCCCCGGAAAGCACCTCCAGCTAGTGAGAAGGCTGCGCACAGGGTGCCGCAGGGGTTGCCTCATTGGCACCAAATATGCATACAGGAGTGACGTGCTGCTCTAACATGCCTTCAGTGGGTGCCCAGTCCTAGCGGACACCCTGGCACTGCTATGAGTTTTCAGGGCAACCCATGACCTGGGAGTCCAGAGCTTCGTCCAACCACACCCCCACCCTAGGGATGCAGCCCATGACGCTCGACTCTCTCCTATCCGCCGGTACGGACAGATGGTTAACCACGGTGCATGAGGAGCCGCGGAAGGTAAAGAGTGTCAAAAGAGGCAAAGAGGATCCCTAAGGTCCAGCCTTGGGTCGCACCTCTGAGACTCACACCCCTGTCCTCTGGCTTGCCAGCCGTGGGGGGCGACCGGTTAGGGTGTTCTATCCGAGGTGGCCAAAATTGGATCGTATGGATCCATATCCGTGGCCCTGAGAGGGAGCTGCACAAGGGCTTGGAAGGAGGCTGCCACGGAGAGCAGACAGTCATCAACACCCGACTCCGACCAATCACCTCTGGGACAGCAACGCCAAGAACTACACAGACTAGGTCTGGGAGACCTCGTCCTCGAGGGCCTCCGGCATAAATCTCACCCACCAAGATGTAGAGTCAGCAACAGCAGCAGCTGTAATGCAGCATGCATTTCCACATTCCGCGTGCATGTCCTCTGCCACACACCATTCCTGTCTCCCCGCGCCATCTACATCAACCAGGAAGTGTCTGATCCAGCTTACTCCCGTCTACCCCCCTCTTCAGCCTTCACACAGACAACATCAGCGCTGTCTTAAAGGGCTAGGAGTCGGAAAGGAAATCCTGCCTGATCATGTATCGCCGGGTTTTCTCGAAGGCAACACAGATAGTAATGTCGTGTGATCCGTCGTCAGAGCTGTGCTCAAATTACACTCCTGTGGGCATATCTCCGCCTCTGAAAGGTGAAGTGTCGTCCACCGGAATGTGAACTACCTAATCACGTGAGGGGAAAGGGGGTGGGGTGGGGAGGGTGTGGGGTGTCGGGGAGGTGGAGGAGGAGGTTTAAATGTTTCTGCCCTTGGTGGCGCGCCCCAGGGTTTCTCCCAGGAAGACGTTGTGAGGGAGCTCGTCGTCATCGTCGTCGTCGTGGTCGTTGTCATCAAGCACCATGTCCACCGCCTTCGTCTTCAGCGTCCACGTGTGTCTCTGTCTGAGTCTGCTCCTTGTCACAGGTATTCTGCTGTTTTGCGTTGTATTGTATTGTATGGAATTCTAATACATACGTCGGTCCCTGTCTGTGTCTGCTCTTTGTCACAGGTATTCTGCTGTTTTGTGTTGTATTGTATTGCATTGTATTGTATGGAATTCTAATACGCACGTCTGTCCCTCTCTGTGCCTTCTCTTTTTCACAGGTATTCTGCTATTTTGTGTTGTATTATATTGTGTTTATTGTATGGTATTATATTGTATGGAATTCTAATACGTACGTCTGTCTCTGTGTCTCCTCTTTGTGATAGGTATTATGCTGTTTTGTGTTGTATTATACTATGTGGATTCTAATACATATGTCTGTCCCTGTCTGTGTTTCATCTTTGTGATAGGTATTCTGCTGTTTTGTGTTGTATTATATTATGTAGATTTCTAATATACAACATTTGACCACATTGAGTAGTGCTGTGTTGTATTGTGTTGCATAGTGTCGTATTAAGCTGTATTGTCTTGTGTTTTATTGCCTAGCATCCTATTCTATTGCATCGTACTGCATTGCATGGTATCATATCGTACAATGATGCCCTGTAATGTAGTGTCTTACGTTGTACTGTGTTGAAATTTTACTCTGTGTTGTTATTGCACTGTACTGTATTGTTTCGCATTATGCACAGTATTGTATTGTACTTCTCGGGGGGGGGGGGGGGGGGGGGGGGGGTTCGCTGTGTTGTATTGCATTCTACGACATTGTGTTGTATAGAAATGCGTGTTGTATTGTCTGTAGCGCATTGTGTTTTGGTTGTATGTATGGCTTTCTGCTGGACTTTCTTGCGTTGCATTGTACGGCACTTTTCTGTATTGGCTGTAGATAGTATAGCGCCACCCACATTTTCCCCCCAGCGTCTTTCATCCCCTGTATGCCAGTGTCTGTAATTACATGTCAAAGAGTATTTTCCCAGAGAATTCTGGTAACAGCTCCTTTCTTGTTATGCTTTTTTTTTCTCTTTTTTTTTTTTTTTTTTAAAATCCGCGGTTTAATTGGATGTTTTACACAGGGCCCCGAGTTACCAACTTATCTGAATTGATTGAGAGAGAGAGAGAGAGAGAGAGAGAGAGAGAGAGACAGAGACAGAGACAGAGAGAGAGAGAGGGAGGTGTGTGTGTATATACACACATATATATATATATATATATATATATATGTGTGTGTGTGTGTGTGTGTGTGTGTGTGTGTGTGTGTGTGCACATGTATGTAAATATATATATATATATATATATATATATATATATATATATATATATATATATATATATATATATATATATATATACCAGAGGTGTCCTCATTGTGGACAGAAAGATGGAGAGGAGGAATATAGAAATGGGTTTCTCCAATAAGGACATTGGTCACCACAGGTGTCCTCATTGTGGACAGAAAGATGGAGAGGAGGAATATAGAAATGGGTTTCTCCAATAAGGACATTGGTCACCACAGGTGTCCTCATTGTGGACAGAAAGATGGAGAGGAGGAATATAGAAATGGGTTTCTCCAATAAGGACATTGGTCACCACAGGTGTCCTCATTGTGTGGACAGAAAGATGGAGAGGAGGAATATAGAAATGGTTTTCTCTGCCCGGACTCGGGAGCCTTCAGGGGTAAACAGAAAGAACGGCGGTTGTCATTCACATATTCGGATCACACACCCTTATTTATAAACGTGCGCGCGCGCACGCACGCGCGCGCGCGCACACACACACACACACGTACGCACGCACGCATGCGTGCGCGCACACCTCTCTCTCTCTCTCTCTCTCTCTCTCTCTCTCTCTCTCTCTCTCTCTCTCTCTCTCTCTCTCTCTCTCTCTCTCTCTCACACATACACAAATGCGCGCTCGAGTTCATCCGGTACTATCTTTGCCACTTCCATTCTTCCTCCTTCCTTCCTTTCCATGATCTGATCTTCTCTCCCTTTACTGTCATCCCCCATTCAGCATTTCGTTTACACTGGTGATGGTTCCCGAGGAACAATCTGCATTGCCTGGGGGCTGTGTCTGCCTCGTGCGAATAAAGAAATGAGAACCCTGCCCGTCACAGCCGTTCTGTAGGATGTGGAGAAGTCTGCCCGTCACAGCCGTTCTGTAGGATGTGGAGAAGTCTGCCGGTCACAGCCGTTCTGTAGGATGTGGAGAAGTCTGCCCGTCACAGCCGTTCTGTAGGATGTGGAGAAGTCTGCCGGTCACAGCCGTTCTGTAGGATGTGGAGAAGTCTGCCGGTCACAGCCGTTCTGAAAGATGTGGAGAAGTCTGCCGGTCACAGCCGTTCTGTAGGATGTGGAGAAGTCTGCCGGTCACAGCCGTTCTGTAGGATGTGGAGAAGTCTGCCCGTCACAGCCGTTCTGTAGGATGTGGAGAAGTCTGCCGTCACAGCCGTTCTGTAGGATGTGGAGAAGTCTGCCGGTCACAGCCGTTCTGTAGGATGTGGAGAAGTCTGCCGGTCACAGCCGTTCTGAAAGATGTGGAGAAGTCTGCCTGTCACAGCCATTCTGTAGGATGTGGAGATGCCTGCCTGTCACAGCCATTCTATAGGATGTGGAGATGTCTGCCTGGCACAGCCATTCTGTAGGATGTGGAGATGCCTGCCTGTCACAGCCATTCTGTAGGATCTGGAGATGCCTGCCTGTCACAGCCATTCTGTAGGATGTGGAGATGCCTGCCTGTCACAGCCATTCTATAGGATGTGGAGATGCCTGCCTGTCACAGCCATTCTATAGGATGTGGAGATGCCTGCCTGTCACAGCCATTCTTTAGGCGGCGGGAGGGGGACACACACGATCTCTGGCACTTTGTTTCTTTGTTTTTCAATCATTGTACACTTCTTTTTCTTATTCAATTCTTCCCTGGAGTTTCTAGCCTGCTATCAGCTGGACCTGTAGCACTAGCAAATGGTGGTGAAATCATGACGTTTTTCGCCTAGTCGACGACGGAGGCCGCATTAAGGCTGACAGTGAGTTAAACTCGGCACTGTACGAAAGTTACAATGCCAAGACTTGAACTCCAGGCAATATTTACCCCTGTGTGCGCTTCTACGTGACGTCAAAAAAAGCAACTGTCTCAAAGCTGCACACCCATCGGGGCATGCAAACTTTTCGTACTTCAACCAGAAGAGCACACGGAGGTGTATGTGGATATGGCTAAAAACCCACACTACAATCAGCGCTGAAATGAAAATACCAATATGAAAGTGCATTAGCGCGTTGCAATCATGTCAAATGAAGACTATTGATTTCCTTGAAAAAAAAAAATGGCATGCGGCGAAACATCGCAGAACAACGTGTCCACATGTTGTGCAGTGTACTGTGTATGTCTGTGATCATACTCCTCCGCCCCCTCCTTAGCAACACGTCCAACACTGAATCGTCAGCGGCACAGACGGTACGCACCACAGAGCCTCCTCGCTCTGCAACCGCACAGAACGATACATGGGGATGCGACATGGGGTGCAGTCCGGACACGGCGGGACGGAATCCTTGCACAGTCCGGACGGATTTGTCTCCAAGAGCAGGCCTAATTCAAGGTCTGTTTGTGTCGGACACAGACGGAAAGACACAGGCAGTGAAGATGTGGCGTTGCGTGGAGGGGAGAAAGGGTCTGCTGTGTGCTGGGCAGTTCCCAGACTTGTGGGATGATCAAGTCGAGTCAAGACAAGTCAAGGACACTTTATTTATCTCTAAAGAGAAATTCAGAGTGGCCATAAAAACAACAAATCACAAATCACACCCACCCATCCACCCGCCCACCCACTCACGCACTCAGAATGATATCACACACACACACACACACACACACACACACACACACACACACACACACACACGTATATATACAAACAAGCTTTCTGAAATCGGATCTTATAAAAAGCTCAGTTTTGATTCAGGAGTTTGATGGAACTGGGAACGAAACTGTTTTTTAGTTGTATTTGTTTTTGGCATTGGAATTTGGAATCTTCATCCAGAGGGGAGAACATTGTAGTTTTTTTGAAAGAACATGGGAACTATCGGCAGCCATGTTCACAGCTTTTTGTGTGACACGACATTCATACAGTTCATCTAGCTGTTCTTGTTTTTTTTGCCAGTAATCTGTCTGCATGTATTCACCACTCTCTTTAAAATGTTATTGAGGTTTAAACGCACACACACCCGTTTCTGGTGAGAGAACAAACGGGAAAAACCGTCCCTAGAGAGAGAGAGAGAGAGAGAGAGAGAGAGAGAGAGAGAGAGAGAGAGAGAGAGAGAGAGAGAGAGGGAGGGGGGTAGCTATCTTACACCACACCTTTACCACCAGAACGGCAGCACGTTAAGATAGCAGCGAAAAAAAAAAATGACATTTCTGTTCGTGGCTCTGGGCACCAATGGGATTGAAACTCGGAAACACTGACTGCGAAGCTGGTTCTTCACCACTGAGCCAAAGTCTCCCCCTACCCCCCCCTGCACCCGTGTACAGAGATGTCCCAGCTAGGTCTTCCATGTGTCCCTTGAAGAGAAGGAACAACGTTTTTACGGGTGTATGTGTGTGTGTGAGAAGGTGGGGGGGGGGGGGGGGGGGGGGGGGAGTGGCCGCCTCGCAGATATAAAAAACACCGTATCACTGACTGACCGCCTGTGACCACGCTCTCCACGCAGTGTGGGACAACCTGGCCATGAGAGACTGCGTCACACCTCCCCCCCCCCCCCCCCCCCAACCCCGCGTGGCTCGGTGGTCCAGCAACGAGTCCGCAAGATGTTTCTGGGTTCGAATCTCGCCGGCACAGAAGCACGGTATGTTTGATTGTTTTTGCTTCGTTTTGTTTTCAGGTTTTGCCCACCTTTAAGGTGTTGTCGTTCTGGTGGGTTGTGTGCGGTGTAAGATAGGCATCTCTCCCCCCCCCCCCCCCCCCCCCCCACCCCATCCCTTGCCTGCTCTTTGAGGACAGTGACCGGGGGTGTGACAGGCAGGCGGTGGTGGTGAACGCCAAGCCTCAATGTACCCAACCAAGCAACAAGCATGCTCTTCGGGGTGGGGCAGGGGAATGACCGGGGTGCATACACCCTCCCCTCGCATGCACAGCACCACAGCAGGAATCTCACTGTCGCTTCGCCTCGCTCTCCCCTCCCCGTCCTCTCCTCCATACCCCCCTCCCCCCCCCCCCCCCCCCCCCCCCGCCCCCCTCTTCGTCTTTCTAGAACGTCCCAGTTTAGTTCAGAGTTATTCAGGTGTGAAGGACACGGCAGGTATTCTGAGTCTCCTGAGCTTTGGCAACATTGGGTCTCCCTCATTGCTAAGGACACGTGCACGTACCCGTGCACGCGCACACACACAAAACACTCACAAAAAACACATACACGCACACGCACGCGCGCGCGCGCGCGCGCGCACACACACACACACACACACACACACACAACCACACACAAAACTCACACACACACACATACATAAATACACACACAGGGGCAGAGAGAGAGAGAGAGAGAGGAGAGGAGAGGAGAGAGAGAGGAGAGAGAGAGAGAGAGACAGACAGACAGACAGACAGACAGGATAGAGCGAGAGAGAGAGAGAGAGAGAGAGAGAGAGAGAGAGAGAGGCAGACGGACAGAGATAGATAGACAGACAGACAGACAGACAGGCAGGCAGGCACAGAGAGAGAGAGAGAGAGAGAGGAGAGGGAGAGAGAGAGAAAGGACCAGAGGACAGAGACAGAGACAGACAGGCAGGCAAGCAGAGAGAGAGGGGAGACAGACAGTCAGAGAGAGAGAGAGAGAGAGAGACAGACAGACAGACAGACAGACAGACAGATAGAGACAGAGAGACAGACAGTCAGCTGACAGTGAACGCACCGTCAGCGCTGCAGTAACACAGCACCCGCAACTGTCAACCACCCGTGTTATGCCCCCCCCCCCCCTCCCCCGCTCTCTCTCTTCTCTTCCTCTCTCTTTTCTTCCCCTTCCTGCACCCTCACCCCCTTTCTCCTCTCACTCCTCCAGACCTTGACCGTCTCTGTTTCTCTTTTTTTTTGCTATGGCGCAAACAGACACGTGCAACCCGAACCGTTCTTGTTTTTAGGCGGTTCATTTCTTACACCGCCATCTCCTCTCTGGGGGTTGCAGAAGTTTCTTGCCAGTGATCTAAGCTCAAAGAACAAAAACATGGGTATCAATTCGCCTTTCGTTCTCCCACAGGTCGCATAATATTCCCAAATAAGCGTCTTCAACAAAACGGGACGTCGTACTTTGATGCGACATGCATGACGTTGTATCTGTTGTGATGCTCCCTATTCAAGATTTGCCATGATTTTATCGCTGATTCCCCATCATTGTGGCAACAATGTGAAAATCCTGATTCGTTCTACTAGTTTCGTTAAGATCCGTCATCGTTACAGCCAGAAAAGAAACGGTTTGATTGTATCTTCGTGTGGCTTCATCTGTCTGATTTACCTGACATGATATATTATGTTCATACATTCTAAGCTGTGTTTGCAAACATAATTCATTCTATATTATCTATCTATCTATCTATCTGTCTGGTCTGTCACCCTGTCTATCTATCTATCTGTCTGTCTGTCTGTCTGTCTATCTATCTATCTATCTAAATGTGTGTGGTGTGTATGTGGTGTGTGTGTGGTGTGGTTGTGTGTGTGTGTGGCGCGTGTGCGTGCGTGAGTATGTGTGTGTCATTGTGTGTGTGTGTGGGTGTGGTGTGTGATTTACCTTAGTGCTATATATTTAAGAAGGTTATTCACGCGTGCACCTCTGCTTGGAAAAAACTATCACAAAGTCTGACCTGAAATATCACGTCCTTCAAGTCCCCCCCCCCCCCCCCCCCCCCACCCCCCCCCCACCCCTTCCCCTACCCGCCTCAGTCCTCCCCGTGGCTGTCCCAGTCGTCAAATGGCGTCTGTTGTGGGGTCGCTGACACTGGCAGCAAGCTGGTCTTTTAGTGAGATTGAATTCCTTCTCCCTCTCTCCAGTCTTCCCGTCCCCCCCTCCCCCCCCCCCTCCCGCCCACTGGCCCTCCACCAACTACTCCTCCAACCATCCCCTACTCATTTCCTCTTCTTCCTCCTGCCCATAACCCACCTCCCATCCCACCCCCACCCCCCATCTCCTTCCCTTGCCCTGCTCCGACGTTTGACAAAGACGAAATGTTCCTCGTTTCATTGGCGAACAGCGGGTTGGCGTGGCGTGCTGGGGACAGCAGTCCGCACACAGGCTGACCGTCAAACGTGCCGTTTAATAGCTCCCCTGCTCTCCTTCGCCTTTCACGAACCCCCCCCCCCCCCCTCTCCACTTCTCCTCCTCTTTTGTGCCCGTCCGCCTCCCCCCCCCCCACCCCACTCCTTCCCTCCTCACTCCCCCCCCCCCCCCTCCCTGTTTGAGTTTGCTGGACCGGCGGGCGAACCCGTTCAAGAAAGTCTGTGTGTGCAATTGCCGACAAAGTAGACCAGACTGTCCAGATCCTTAGACCCAGACTATCCAGACTCAGGACTATCAGACCCCAGACCCAGACTATCCAAATTTTTTGACCCAGACTATCAGACCCCAGACCCAGACTGTCCAGATCCTTAGACCCAGACTATCCAGATCCTTAGACCCAGACTATCCAGATCCAGGACTATCTAGATCTTAGACCTAGACTATCAAGATCTTTATACCAGACTATCCAGGCCCTTACACCCAGACTATCCAGACCTCAGACGCAGACTATCCAGACCGTTAGATCCAGGCTATCCATATTCTTAGACCCAGAAATATCCAGATTTTAGACCCAGACTATCCAGATCTTTGGACCCAGACTATCCAGACCCTTAGGACACAGACTATCCAGACCCGTAGACCCAGGACTATCCAGATCTTTATACCCAGACGGTCCAGATCCTTAGACCCAGACTATTCAGCCCTTAGACCTAGACTATTCAGCACCTTAGACCCAGACTCTTAGACCCAGACTATTCAGCCCCTTGTACCCAGACTGTCGAGATCCTTAGACCCAGACTATCAGACCCAGACCCAGACTGTCCATGTCCATGATTTTAGACCCAGACTAACCCTGCAGACGGCAGAGGAAATACATCGTGGGTCAAACCGAGGGGACTTGCACAATACCGCCAGTGAGGTAGATCAGGTTCAACATGGATAACCTCTATACCTGATACGGCAGACAGGGATGACGTTCCAAAAAGAAGTAGAGAGGGAGGCAGGGGTGGGATGGCGGGGGGGGGGGGGGGGGGGGGGGTGATAATGAAGGGGGACGTTGGGCAGAAAGGGGGAGGAAGGAAGGCGGCCACCAGAGGTGGAGTGGGGGGGGGGGGAGGAGAGATAGAGAGAGAGAGAGAGAGAGAGAGGAGAGAGAGAGACAGAAAGACAGACAGACAGACACAGTCTGAGGAAGAATGGACCCCCCCCCCCCCCCCTCCAACAGATAGAGAGAGAGGAGAGAGAGAGAGAGCGAGAGAGAGGGGGGGGGGGGTCTGTCACAAATCATGACCGACAGTAAGTGCACAAGTTTCTGTAAGAAAAAATATAGTTCGCTCGACTTCATCGTTTCGTTCTTGTGTTTGCTTGTATGTTTGTGTTTGTTTAATATTGATTATTGAATTCAGACTGCGCGGACTGCATCCGAGTGGTGTTGTGTTGTGTTTGTTGGATTGTGTTGTTGTTGTGGTGTGTGTGGGTGTGTGGTGGTGTGTTGGTGTGTACATATTATTCTGATTCCGATTAGTTTCAAACGGCTCCCACCCTACCCCCCCCCCCCACCTTGCTGTCTCTACTCTTCTTGACCCTGCCCCTCCCCCACTCCCGTCTTTTTGTGTTTGATTTTGGTTTTTTCCCTTTTATGGAGAGACGGTGGAATGCGATGGGAATAAGACATCTTTTGTTTTTTTTTTTTTTTTTTTTTTTTGCTGTCCCAACTTCTGCGCCACCTCAGAGGACAGTGCACCCACGACGCTCATTTTTTTTCCGACATCCCAGTCCACAGCCAGACAGCCCGGCTGGTCCCGCCACAGCCCCGGCACCGGTAACCAAGGAGCAACTCAATGTCAAGTAGTAAAGAGGCAAACACCGGGGGAGACACACTGCAATGCAGCGAGCATTCGGGGGTGTTCATGCGCTGTTCTGATATAACATAAGCAGGACAAAAACTACTAAGACACTAATGACGACATAATTTGAGTAGTACGGA
>JADBJO010026393.1:7500-22579 GCA_016801955.1 Conus betulinus | reverse complement strand
CCCTTGAGTTCCCTTGCGAATGGAATGCTAAGGTTCAGGTATGGGATGGTGTGTGTGTGTGTGTGTGTGTATGTGTGTGTGTGTGTGTGCGTGCTTGCGTACGTGTGTTGTGTGTGGTGTGTGTGTGTGAGTGAGTGGTGGTGTGTGCGTGTGTGTGTGTGTGTGTGTGTGTGTGTGTGTGTGTGACACTCAGACTCAAACCGAGTCTCAAATTCAGACTCAGACTTTGTCAAAAATCGTTAAGGGTCTATAGACCGAACATGGTATTACGGGAAATCATGAGGATAACGCTCCATACTGAGGGTCCATATAGGGAGCCACTATTGTCTGTTCAAAGTCATGCAATCATGAACATATGTTGCAATATGTAGGCCATCCTGCCATCATGAACACATGTTGCAATGTGAATGTGTATGTCATCATGCAAACTGAACATATGTTGCAATAGGATTGTGTAGGTCATCATGCAGTCATGAACATATGTTGCTATGTGAATATGTAGGTCATCATGCAATCATGAACATTTGTTGCAATGTGAATGTGTTGGTCATCATGCAATCATGAACATATGTTGCAATAGGAATGTGTAGGTCACCACTACCTCACATTTCACTTTGGTATAGTTTTTGCAAGTTTGAGTTTAGCATATCTTTTGATAGCTGTCTTTCTTTTTTTTTCTAGCTTCAGTCGTAGAAGCTTGTATCTAGAGCAGCTGTTCAGAAAATGAATTTCGTCTTCGACCACACCACATTCTAAGCGCTGTCTGTCTTCTCTCGGAATGGTCGTGTGTGTCTCTCCCTTTCTATTTGTAGGTCATGAGCGCTGAGGCGAAGTCTGCTGAGTTTGAACATTTTCAAGTTGATTATATAGATTCTAGTCGGTAGTTTTCTTTCTGCGATTTTTTTTTTTTTTGAAAATGTACCCTCGAAGTGGTTCTGTTTTCAGAAGTCTATGTATTTAGATTCTAATTTTTTTTTGATGGCACATTTTGTTCCCACGATATTAAGGGCTGATTAATTTTCCCAGATATGATCCATTCATGTATGTAAAACAGTTCGGGAACATTCTAGCCATGGAGAGTTAGATACTTGTGTAATTTGAAGCATGCTGCTGTATGGCTGCTCGAGGGAGAACAAGTTGTGAGCTTTGGTTGTGTGGAACCAGAACGCTAGTGTGTGGCATAGTGTTTGTAGGCTGATTGAGAAACCACTCAGCTCAGCAAATGCTGGCAGAGTCCGAGCCTTGTCATGTAGGCCTCAAAGGTTCTTGCAACATTTTGTGTATGTATTTGTTTTTTTTTCGTGGGGGAACGCTTGGGACAGACTTTGATGGGAAACGGTGGAAATGTGGGGATTGATCGTGTCGTGATGAGCATCAAGAAACCACACCTTTTGTTTTGTTTGTGATGTGTGTGTGTGTGTGTGTGTGTGTGAGAGAGAGAGAGAGAGAGAGAGAGAGAGAGAGAGAGAGAGAGAGAGAGAGAACAATGCACCAACAACTACAGATCGCACATTTAGCACCAGTAGCAGACCTCAGAATTCCAGATCTTTGTGGTGCATTGTAAACTAAATTGTTAAAACACCACCCTGACATGCAGTGTGTTATCCCGTAATACTTTCAGCCATAATAACAGAGAGAGAGAGAGAGAGCATTTATCATGGAAATTATTATTGTCGGTGTAAACACAGTTATCCTGTGTTTCTCTCTCACCTGAGTATTTGCATACACCAAAACTAGTGAAAGACAACAACAACAACAACAAAACCCAACCAATTGAAAAAAAAGTTATTGTAATGATACTTGAACTCACAAATCGGATGCAAATTTTCTTCCTCTCGAGTAAATACTTCTTTCATAGGAGAATAACGCACACACACACACACACACACACCACACACCCCACACACACATACACACACACACACACACACACACACACACACACACACACGCACACACACACACACACACACACACACACACACAACACTCGTCACGTCTGGAAAGTGACTTGAAAGACCTGCGACTGAAAGGAGGTTTTAAGAAAACAAAAAACATAGCTTTATTCAAGCGCGAAGGGTGGTGCTTTTGTGCGGGAAGCTTGAAAGACTTTTCACCATTTCACACAATTCTGAAGTGTACCTGAAGGAAATCCTGATTTGCACAATAAAGACTTTTTTTTTCTCCTTTTCTTTTCTATTCCTTTCTGTGGCTCCTTTTCTTTCCTTATTTTTTTTCCTTCAGAAACGAGAGCTGAAAGGTGTGTGCTGAAGGCAGCGTGGGTCGCTGTGGGAGTGTGGGCAAAAGGTCATCGTCCCAGGTTTTGTCCTTAAAGCTTTTTCACGAAAGTGTCAGACATGGACAGCGTTTTGTGTGCGGCCTCGCTTTTTCTGGGGAACAGGGTATCGGTGTTTGGCTTGAAGTCAAGCCAGTGATCACCCCCCCCCCCCCCCCCCCTTTTTGCTTTAACTGTCTGCATCAATCTCTCTCTCTCTCTCTCTCTCTCTCTCTCTCTCTCTCTCTCAAGCAAAAGATTTACGTCACCACGATTATTGTGCGCGCGCGCGTGCACACACACACACACACACACACACACACACACGCATGCACGCACGCACGCACGCGCGCACACACACACACACACACACACACACACACACACACACACACACACACGCACACTCACACACACACACACACACGCACACACACACACACACACACACACACACACACACACACACACACACACACTCGGGCGCACACACACACACTCGCATACTACCAATACAAAAGAAAATTTGTAAGATGAAGATGGCTACAACTTGTAAATTTACATTTGTGTCTACTCCGGGGAAGAAGCGGGAGACTTTAGTGGACCCAGTTTAGTCGAAACATGCTAAGGGTCGACGTATACGAGGTGGAGTTAAGCGGGGATGAGGTCGACTTATAAGGAGAGGACGATACAGTACTACATAAGGAGAGGACGCTATAGTACTACATAAGGAGAGGACGGTATAGTACGACATAAGGAGAGGACGGCACAGTACTACATAAGGAGAGGACGGTACGGTTCTACACAGCATGCAGATGACACCATATACAGCCGTCAAGATTACTGTGAGTTTAAGTCCTGTCTGTGCAATAATTTATTTGTATGAAGGGAGGGGGAAGTGTGTGTGGTGGGGGGGGGGGGGGGTGCTTGTGGGTGGGTGGGTGGGTGTTTGTGGTTGGGAGTGTGTATGGTGGGGTGGGGGCGGGGAGGGGGTGTTGTGTGTGGGGGGGGGTATGTATTTGTGGGGGGGTATGTGTGTGTGGTGGGGTGGGGGACGGGGGAGGAAGAAGGGGGGAAGTATAAGATACGGGGGTGGTGGTGGTGGGGGGTTGGTGGAAAAAGAATTCACAGGGATGCCGTTAGCAAAAACCTAACACATGTAGCAAACGTTTGCATTATGCAGCGCTACCAGGGGGGAAAGCGTTACCCAATACTGTTGGGACATCCATTTGTTTTGATGTCATTTGTTCTTTTATGTTCTTTTTCGTCACTTTGACGGTTTTGCCCTTGAGTTGACTGTTTAGTGTTTCCTGATGAAGGGTCTGAGACCCGAAAGCTTGAGTGTGGGGCTAAGGCAGGGACGGAAAGGGGCAGGAGGAGTATATGAGTCATCAAGGAAGACATCCTCATCAAGAGGCTGTAATATTACCATCACAAAATATTGCCCTCAGAAAGATGACTATTCATGCACTGAGATTGTGCACACAGAGAGAAATGACTTCAGGCACTGAGATTGTGCACACAGAGAAAAATGATTCAGCACTGAGATTGTGCACACAGGGAAAAATGACTTCAGGCACTGAGATTGTGCACACAGAGAAAAATGACTTCACGCACTGAGACTGCACACAGAGAAAAAATGAATCACACTGAGATTGTGCACACAGAGAAAAATGATTCAGGCACTGAGCCTGTGCACACAGCAGTTACTTTAGGCGACCACAAACAGTTGAGTGTTAGGATTCCAAGCCAGACAAACCTCGTGATGATATATTTGCATTGTGGCGATGCATTTTCAATCTCGTATCTGTGATTTACAAATTACAGTGCAAGTAGATGCCTGAAAAGTTGGCAAATCTGTCCTCATCTTACACTTAGAAACAAAAGGACATATCAAGCGTGTCGGTAACATCATCAGTTCCTTTCTTGCCCCAAGCCAAACGTTCACTTAAGTGGAATTCGCCGGCAAACAAACATTTCTGATTAAGATCTCGAGGGAAACTATCCAAACAGACTAAATAAACTGACATTTTAAGAAAACGTCATGGACACTTTTTTGTAAATTGTACAAAGAACATTTATAAATTCTCTCTAAATTAATCTGTAGTAGAAATGTTTTCGTTTCTATCGCTCTGTGAGCAATCCCAAATTGAACCATTGTATTTGTGTGATCTTTCTGAGAACTTCTTTTCTGTGTGTGTGTGTGTGTGTGTGTGTGTGTGTGTGTGTGTGTGTTATTTGTACTCTTGTCTGCTATCCCAAGCCTGGCAACAGCTCAGCTACTACAATTTTTAACAACTTTAATCTCGCGCCTTTTTGGAGTGGATTAACGTTATCACACACAACCCACATGTAGTACTTTACTGCTCATTAGCATCCTACAGTTTCATTTATCGCTCGCTCTCCATTTCTGTAAACGTAATCTTTCACTGATTGGATGAGTCCCATGGCAGTCGTAAGCGCTTTGTGCATGCCAAACTTTGCCAAAAACCTCAACGACAAAACTTCCCATTTTTGTCCATTAAGTTGCCAGTCCCAGTTCTGTAGAAGATATGCCAGTAGAATATAACGATTGCAAAACAACGGCTCAGAAGTTATTTCCTCCGAGTTTTCAGTCCGTGTGGATTTTCCTACTTCTTCATCTCTAAACATACAATAAATGAACACATGTTCTTGTCACTATCAAAGTTCATACTTCACGCGTAACCATCACGCGATACAGACGTGTGAATTTCGACACATCTGTCCTCTTCAAGTGATACGAACGACAGACAGCAAAGTGTGGTGAACAGCGCTGTGCACACTGCAGGCAGTGACAATGACAATATAACGACAGACAGCAAAGTGTGGTGAACAGCAGCGCTGTGCACATGGCAGGCAGTGACAATGACAATATAACGACAGACAGCAAAGTGTGGTGACAGTGTTCTGCACACTGCAGGCAGTGACAATGACAAGATATATATATATAGAGAGAGCGACAGACAAACAGACAGACAAACAGAGAGGGGCGGTGAGGATGAGGCACGTGACAGATCGGGGACAAAGAGACAGACAGAAGAAGACACTCATCACTTCAGAAAACCAGTCCTTCACAGTTCTTACATTGTATTTTGAGCTGGAGTGGACGGTAAACAATGCATGCTGTCATTCGGCTGGGGAGTGAAGCCAGTGACGTATGTGCTAGTGGGATGGTGGGCATGGCTCACTCTCTCCTGACACCAATTTTAAATGCACGCTTGAAACTGTGTATGTGTGAGGAGGAGAATGAGTATGCAAGCTTAATAGGTGAACGAGTGAACGCGCGCGTTTGTGTGTGAATAGATGTGGTAGAAAGAAGCAGAGAAAAATCTGCAATGGTAGCTTATAGGTCTGAAGTCATGGGTGATGCGTAAGCTTGTGCTGGTTGGTTAAAGTTATCTTTAAACCATTGGCTCACATATTCCTAGGCTGATTAGTTGGATTAAGAACACCCGAGCACTACTCTACCTGGGATGGGGTCAATATGGTTGTCTCCAAAATGTATTGTATGAACGAAGAGTTTAGGAAGAAAGATTGAAAGGGAGAGTAGGAGGAAAATTAAAATGGGACGGTGTGGAGAAAGAGGAAAAAGGACATAATGTAGAAAGGTAA
Organism: Conus betulinus; assembly: GCA_016801955.1. NCBI lineage: Eukaryota > Metazoa > Mollusca > Gastropoda > Neogastropoda > Conidae > Conus > Conus betulinus. The sequence goes on along the minus strand of JADBJO010026393.1, from coordinate 16,671 downwards.
GGAGGGACAGTGTGTGTGGAGAAAGATGAAAAAGGACATAATGTAGAAAGGTAAGGAGGGACAGTGTGGAGAAAGATGAAAAAGGACATAATGTAGAAAGGTAAGGAGGGACAGTGTGGAGAAAGATGGAAAAGGACATAATGCAGAAAGGTAAGAAGGGACAGTAGGGAGAAAGATAAAAAAAAGACAGTGTAGAGAAAGATAAAAAAGACAGTGTGGAGAAAGATAAAAAAGACAGTGTGCAGAAAGATAAAAAAAAGACCGTGTGGAGAAAGAAAAAAAAAAGACCGTGTGGAAAAAGATAAAAAGACAGCGTGCAGAAAGATAAGGAGACCGTGTGCAGAAAGATAAAAAAAAAAGACCGTGTGGAGAAAGATAAAAAGACAGCGTGCAGAAAGATAAAAAAGACCGTGTGCAGAAAGATAAAAAAAAAAAAGACCGTGTGGAGAAAGATGAAAAAAGACAGCGTGCAGAAAGATAAAAAAAAAGAGAGAGAGTGGAGAAAGATAAAAAAGACACTAAGGAGAAGATAAAAAATGAAGACAGTGTGGAAAAAGATAAAAAAAAAAAAGACAGTGTGGAAAAAGATAAAAAGACACTTTGGAGAAAGATAAAAAAAAGAAAACAGTGCTCAGCACTCCTGTTATGCCACCTCTCCCAGAAAGCTCTCTGCTTTGTCATCTCTCCCTCAGCACTCCCTGTTATGCCACCTCTCCCTCAGCACTCTCTGCTATGTCACCTCTCCCTCAGCACTCCTGTTATGCCACCTCTCCCTCAGCACTCTCTGCTATGTCACCTCTCCCTCAGCACTCCCTGTTATGCCACCTCTCCCTCAGCACCCCCTGCTATGCCACCTCTCCCTCAGCACTCCCTGCTATGCCACCTCTCCATCAGCACTCCCTGCTATGCCACCTGTCCATCAGCACTCCCTGCTATGCCACCTCTCCCTCAGCAGGACTCCATGCTATGCCACCTCTCCATCAGCACTCCCTGCTATGCCACCTCTCCATCAGCACTCCCTGTTATGCCACCTCTCCCCTCAGCACTCCTGTTATGCCACCTCTCCCTCAGCATCCTGTTATGTCACCTCTCCCTCAGCACTCCTGTTATGCCACCTCTCCCTCAGCACTCCTGTTATGCCACCTCTCCTTCAGCACTCCTGTTATGTCACCTCTCCCTCAGCACTCCTGTTATGCCACCTCTCCTTCAGCACTCCTGTTATGTCACCTCTCCCCTCAGCACTCCTGTTATGCCACCTCTCCTTCAGCACTCCTGTTATGCCACCTCTCCCTCAGCACCCCCCCCCTGCTTTGTCACCTCTCCCTCAGCACTCCCTGTTATGCCACCTCTCCCTCAGCACTCTCTGCTATGTCACCTCTCCCTCAGCACTCTCTGCTATGTCACCTCTCCCTCAGCACTCTCTGCTATGCCCCCCCCCCCCCCCCCCTCAGCACTCCCTGCTATGCCACCTCTCCCTCAGCACTCCCTGCTATGCCACCTCTCCCTCAGTACTCCCTGCTATGCCACCTCTCCCTCAGTACTCCTGATGCTATGCCACCTGTCCCTCAGTACTCCCTGCTATGCCACCTCTCCCTCAGTACTTCCAGCTATGCCACCTCTCCCTCAGTACTCCCTGCTATGCCACCTGTCCCTCAGCACCCCCTGCTATGCCACCTCTCCCTCAGCACTCCCTGCTATGCCACTCTCCCTCAGTACTCCCAGCTATGCCATCTCTCCCTCAGCACTCCCTGCTATGTCACCTCTCCCTCAGCACTCCCTGCTATGCCACCTCTCCCTCAGCATTCCTCAGCACTCTCTGCTATGCCACCTCTCCCTCAGCACTCCCTGCTATGCCACCTCTCCCTCAGTACTCCCTGCTCTGCCACCTCTCCCTCAGCACTCCCTGCTATGCCACCTCTCCCTCAGTACTCCCTGCTATGCCACCTCTCCCTCAGTACTCCCTGCTCTGCCACCTCTCCCTCCAGCACTCCCTGCTATGCTACCTCTCCCTCAGCACCCCCTGCTATGCCACCCCCCCCCAGCACTCCCTGTTATGTCACATCTCCCTCAGCACTCCCTGCTATGCCACCCCCCCCCCCCCCCCTCACCCCCTGCTATGCCACCTCTCTCTCAGCACTCCCTGCTATGCCACCTCTCCCTCAGCACCCCCTGCTATGCCACCTCTCTCTCAGCACAGCCTCCCTGCTATGCCACCTCCCTCAGCACTCCCTGCTATGTCACCTCTCCCTCAGCACTCTCTGCTATGCCCCCCCCCCCCTCAGCACCCCCTGCTATGCCACCTCTCCCTCAGCACCCCCTGCTATGCCACCTCTCCCTCAGCACTCCCTGCTATGCCACCTCTCCCTCAACACTTCCTGCGTATTTTAACTCTACCCCCTTGGTGAGGGAGGGGGGGGGGAGGGGTTAAAATACGCACGTACCTAAACTAGCTCTCTGAGAGTTAATTTCGATCAAGAAGTGCTGATCCAGATTGACTCCCGGGAGTTAAAGATAGAAGGGGGGACAGTCATTCTGGCCTTATGCCAGGAATGACACACCCCCCCCCCTCCCCCCCCCCCCCCCCCCCCCCGCCCGCCCCCCATCAGATTTCAGATTTTTTTTTACCTGGGTGAAATTCGCATTGTAAGGCAATGCTAATACAACTTTCAAAACATATTTCTCTCACTCATTCTATAATTTGAAAACGGGTGGGGAGGGGAGGGAGTCATTCTGGACACGTTGACCACATGCACGTATACAAACACACTTATGCACACAAGCATGCACGAAGCACACACACACACACACACACACACACACACACACACACATGCGTGCGCACTCACATTTGCAGACTTTTTTTTTTTTAGTGGTGTAACACAGAGTACATGATGCTGAATACCCGTCATGAAAACAGGTACTTGTATTGCTGTGAAGATGTGTTATAATGGCAACACCAAACTTCGCTGCAAATTCGAATAAAAATCGGTTCAGAAGTGGTCAAGCTAGAAGGCCTGGTATCTTAGGCGCTGGATGGCCATGTTTACTCGCTGAAGTGCTAACTGGTCAGGTGAGATTGCCTTTGCTACAGCAAGCATTACAGAGATTTGACGAAAATCGATCGATGAAAAAGGACTGAACTATAAGGCCCAGTGCCCCGCAAATGGGTGCTGGATGCTCAGGTCATCCGCTGAAAGGACGCTAACTTTCAAATCACATTGGCATAGTCACACCGCTTCTCGAAGCAAAATTGAATTGATTCAGTTGAGAAATAGCTGAGTTATAAGGTCCGTTTTATGTTAAACACACTCATACACACACACACACACACACACACACACACACACACACACACACACACACACACACACACACACACACACACACACACACACACACACACACACACACATTTGCATTGTAAGTTTCTTCATCATGGTTGTTGCCGTGCTACAATGTAACAGGTGGGTAATGCCTTCCCATCTCCTAAGCTTTTTATCCTTCGTAAGATTTATATAAAAGGACAGAGGGATGAGGGAGGGGGGGGGGGGGGACACACAGACAGAGACAACCGGACAGACAGACAAACAGACCACCAGACAGACAAACAAAGAGAGAGAGAGAGAGAGAGGCAGACAGAGAGAGAGAAGGAAGGGAGGGAGGGAGGGGGTGTATATTAAATGTTTATTTCTCATATCGTGACTAACACATAAAACTGAATGTTTTGGGGGGTGGGGGGAGTTAATCTAAAACGGGGAGAGGGGGGGGGGGGGGGGTCATTCTGGCGTGGTTTGTTTTAACTCCGAAGGTCAAAACTGGCACGCGCTAATTCTAACTCCCGGTGAGTTAAAAAGTGGAGGGGAGTTAAAATGGATGGTTACACCGGTACTGCATTTATAAATAGAAGTGTTCAATAACAGTGGTCGATATGATCTATAGGGCCTACACACACATGCCGTGGGCACAGAGCAGGTGATATAAAAGAACAAAGAGACTCTCGTTATCGTGGTGGCGATTCAAAGTTGGACGGCCGTTGGTCACTGAACAGCCGGTCACTGTGTCGTGGCCGAAGCAGCACAGGTGTTTGCTCTGTGATATTGTCACGAGCGGAGGGCGCTCGAGTAGACGCTGGACAAACAAGGAGAAAAAAGATGACGATAAAAACTCCAGTGTTTTCAGAGGTCGTCCATCAGTGGATTAATCTGCCTGATTCTCCAGTGGATTCTCTGATTGATTTGAAAACACGAGTTCTCGTTCTGAATGAAATCGGAAAACAAAGCCAAATTACAATGAACGTCTGGGGTGACTGAACAGTGTATCGTGAGCGGGTTTCAGGATGACGCATATACGAACATTTTTATCTTCTACGAAAACACGTTAATAGAGAAGACTGCTTGTTCAGCCTAAACGGGGGAATGTTGCAGTAAACATGATGTGTATAGAAAAAAAAATTGTTGTCATCTTATTCTGTACATAAAAAATGAACGGCTAAAAAATGTGCATGTGATAGTTATTGGCAACACCAAAATTTGGGTAGGCCGTATGTGATAAAAAACAGAACAATTAGTCAGTTATTAACAACATGTGTGTTTTTAAATACCATGTCATGTCCTAGAAAGAGGAGGAGGGAGGGGGCGGGGAGGGGGAGGGGGCGGATCGAATGGTGTGAGCGATCAGGTCTGAGTCTGACAGTGCTGAGATCGAACCCGCCGTGAGATCAGATTCTGACAGCCTGACAGCCTGAAAACTCGGTCTGTCCACCCAGCAGTAAATGGCTACCTGATTCAGGTCAGGGAATGATAAGGCGGCGGAAAGAGAGGGACTGATTTATCTTCCACCATGCAGTGTCATGAACACGGTCATCCTCTCTGGCGGGTGACTGTCCCAACATGCATTAGGCTGTGAACCTTCAACCTTCCTCAGCATGCATCAGGCTGTAGAACTGTGACCTGCCTTAACATACATTAGGCTGTGGAACTGTAACCTGCCTTAGCATGCATCAGGCTGTGGAACTGTAACCTGCCTTAGCATACATCAGGCTGTGGAACTGTGACCTTAACATGCTTAGCATGCATCAGGCTGTGGAACTGTAACCTGCCTTAGCATACATCAGGCTGTGGAACTGTGACCTGCCTTCACATGCATCAGGCTGTGGAACTGTAACCTGCCTGAAACATGCCATTAGGCTGGGAACTGTAGCATACATCAGGCTGTGGAACTGTAACCTGCCTTAGCATACATCAGGCTGTGGAACTGTGACCTGCCTTAGCATGCATCAGGCTGTGGAACTGTAACCTGCCTTAGCATACATCAGGCTGTGGAACTGTAACCTGCCTTAGCATGCATCAGGCTGTGGAACTGTAACCTGCCTTAGCATACATCAGGCTGTGGAACTGTAACCTGCCTTCACATGCATCAGGCTGTGGAACTGTGACCTGCCTTAGCATACATCAGGCTGTGGAACTGTAACCTGCCTTAGCATGCATCAGGCTGTGGAACTGTAACCTACCTTCACATGCATTAGGCTGTGGAACTTTAACCTACCTTCACATGCATTAGGCTGTGGAACTGTAACCTGTCTTAGCATGCATTAGGCTGTGGAACTGTAACCTGCCTTAGCATGCATTAGGCTGTGGAACTGTAACCTACCTTCACATGCATCAGGCTGTGGGAACTGTAACCTGCCTTAGCATGCATCAGGCTGTGGAACTGTAACCTGCCTTAGCATGCATCAGGCTGTGGAACTGTAACCTGCCTTCACATGCATTAGGCTGTGGAACTGTAACCTGCCTTAGCATGCATCAGGCTGTGGAAACTGTAACCTGCCTTCACATGCATTAGGCTGTGGAACTGTAACCTGCCTTAGCATGCATCAGGGCTGTGGAACTGTAACCTGCCTTCACATGCATCAGGCTGTGGAACTGTAACCTGCCTTCACATGCATTAGGCTGTGGAACTGTGACCTGCCGTAACCATATCTTCAGTTCAGACAGCTATGCACTATCCATCGTGACTGTCGTGCTGTTCAATGGTGTGGCAGTGTCCATCGTGGCTGTCGTGCTGTTCAATGGTGACTGTCCATCGTGGCTGTCGTGCTGTTCAACAATGGTGACAGTGTCCATCGTGACTGTCGTGCTGTTCAATGGCGTGACACTGTCCATCGTGACTGTCGTGCTGTCGTTCAATGGTGACACTGTCCATCGTGACTGTCGTGCTGTTCAATGTGACACTGTCCATCGTGACTGTCGTGCTGTTCAATGGTGACACTGTCCATCGTGACTGTCGTGCTGTTCAACAGCGTGACGCTGTCCATCGTGACTGTCGTGCTGTTCAACCATGTGACACTGTCCAGTCCATCGTGACTGTCGTGCTGTTCAATGGTGACACTGTCCATCGTGACTGTCGTGCTGTTCAATGTGACACTGTGTCCATCGTGACTGTCGTGCTGTCGTGCGTGAACGCTGTCCATCGTGACTGTCGTGCTGTTCAACAATGTGACACTGTCCATCGTGACTGTCGTGCTGTTCAACAGCGTGACGCTGTCCATCGTGACTGTCGTGCTGTTCATCAGCGTGACGCTGTCCATCGTGACTGTCGTGCTGTTCAACAGCGTGACGCTGTCCATCGTGACCGTCGTGCTGTTCCACAGCGTGACAGTGTCCAGGCGGATGACATTGCACAGTGTCATTGACAGTGAAGGCATTAGCACAGTGACTCTGTTTCGTTGACTTTCTCCTCGATGACCTTTCTGACGCGGTGATAGTCGTTCAGTGCTGCCTTATGGGGCATCTTCTGGACAAGCATTAAGGAAGGGGAGGGGGGAGGAATCTACTGATGAGCGAAAGTAACAACAAGCAGCTGGACTGAAGTTTATAATAAAACGAATGTATGAAGACATGTTGAAAATATGACAAATGGGTATTGCTATGCGTTTTTTTTTTCCAGGCTATGGTCAAATGTATTTTATGGAGGATGGCATATTGCCATTATTGATATGTCGACAAATCCTTGAGTAAATATGTGTAAAATGAGGTCATTAGGATGACAAACATCCACATGACCGAGACAGGCAGGCAGACAGGCAAAAAAAAAAATGATACTTTACTGTAACACGATGAAAGATTACATTTACTAGGTAAACAATGAATTCGTTATCTGAAAGAGAAAAACAACTCGGCTTCGTCACAGATAAAAAGAGAATGCAAATCATGGCAGAGTAATGAGGGAATTTATTGAAATTTCAAATACACACTTTTCATTGTCATCCAGATCCATATTTAAAAAATAAACATACGTCACCCGGAAAAAAACTTTACCATGAAGGAACAACTGCCCTACCCTCTAAATCCTGTCGGCAAAATCTACTGTCACAGTGTCAGTTACACAGCCTGTTTCCGAGTAACGACGATGTGAATAACCAAACTATTCAAAACACAGCCTGTGTCAGCTATATCGTGAATGTAAAACGTAAAACCAATCACAAACTCCGCTAAAGCTGAAGATTGGTCGATGTTTTGCAAGTTCTGTTCTTTCACGCAGATGTCTGCAGGCCCATATTATGAATAAAACAACGGATGGCCCACTTCATCTCAATCAGTGTTCACGTGACTAGCTTACAGGGACACAAATCTCTCACGATACATTTTATGGTTAAAACGATTTTTAACGTTCACACCAGTATATTTTTTTTTTTTTTTTTGGGGGGGGGGGGTTTCCCCCCCAAACATGTTACGAAATTGTCTCCCTGTCCACGATCATCACACAACCGTTCGAAGTAAAGATGAGTCATGCTCTCATTTACGTCATGATCTAATTTGCATACCCAAATCTGTCGAATGAACGGTTAAAAAAAACAACAATCGTGTAAAAAATTTGCGTTGTTTTAGAAGCTGCATTATGTTACCCTTGTTGCTACGTGACCTACGGTTGAAAAGAGTGGTTTACACACACATGAGAGAGATGTGCATTACGAAACCCATGGATGAAAAAGAACTTCCCTTATGAATGCCGCACTCTGCGCAACTTGTTCGAATGACGGCGACACAGCCCATGCTGACAAACTACAGGAAAGATTTAGTTCGATGTACACACACACACACACATGCACACACATACACACACACACACACGCACACACACACACATACGCGCGCGCGACATTCCTAACACATGCACGCACTTACTTATTGATGTTTCAACAAACCCTGGATTTATCTGGACTGATTTGAAATCCTCAATATCCCATGATAAGTATATAACATTTCTTCATAGTATCTCTTCTTGTTGCCACGACATTCACATTTATACAAGCGGGATGGAGAGAGAGAGAGAGAGAGAGAGAGAGAGAGAGAGAGAGAGAGAGAAAGAGCTGAACAGACCCATGAACATAACCCCTTTACAGATTTTCTCGATAAAATAATGCTTAACAAACCATAGTTCGGTAAGTGTACCTTCGCGGGGAGTTGGGGGTAAAAAGGCACCCTGAATATAGACTACAGTGAACGGCCAGAATAAAGACACAGGAAAGACGGACGTCAGTGATAAGGTCTGGTTTGATCGGCTATCGTTGTTTGGGAATCGAACCTCCAGCCATCAGAACTGAAGCACAGCACTTTGTCCATTGAACTGAACACCCCGTCCCTGTATAACCGGCATCTAAAACGTTAACAAATGTGCCTTGAAAGAAAACAGAACTGTTGGTGAATACGCCATATGTCTTGTAGTAACTGCTATTAAAAGCTGTATCGTAACATCATCATCACAGCCATTTTAGGGAAACTAGTCAAACTTCCGTTCAATAACCGAAACCAGACGGAGAGATGGAACAAGGGACACACTGATTTTACCACACACTCTATCTGCGGGGCGGTACTTTGTGTCACGCGGACAATTTAGGATGTCAGCTTAGACGCAAATTGTCGCCGACGACCATTTTTGCCCGGAGCGCAGGTCATCGAGTGCACACAATTTCGCCATTTTTACACATCCGTTTCCATATACATATAAGTGAATTTATTGGATTTTCAGTAAAAATTTGTCAGCAAACAAACTGGTGTTCTACCGGCAGTTCTTTTCTTTAGTTGGATATAAGAGAGTCTGCCACAGTTTTTTGTGTTTTTTTTTTTTGTTTTTTTTGCGAGGTGACAATGTGTGATATGCTATGTGTAACAC
>JADBJO010026393.1:0-2500 GCA_016801955.1 Conus betulinus | reverse complement strand
CAAGGTGACTCTCGGACAGGTACACCTGCCTCGGGGTTCACCCGCTAACGCAAAAACTGTAACTCGGTGAGCGATCACTAGATATGAAAATCAATGGGGATTTAAACTCTTAGCCTGGTTAGAGTGCTGTGGCTTAGAGACAACCTCGTCCCCCCCCTCCCTTTCCCCCCTCCCCACTGTAGGTAACACCGACACAGTTTTGGACCTTTCCTAGACAGGACAGTGCTGTTATTAGAGTTCCGGTAGGTGTCAGCCGCGTTTAGACGGAAACCTAACTGCTCTCCAGGCCGGCATGTCCGGACACAGTCACGCCCGTAGGGGAGGCATGGCTTGAACTGCCTAGCGCTCTCCCAAGGCTGGGGCCCATACAGGCCTTTTTTGCTTTATATTTCTTCAACATTTTATGTGATTATTATTGCGCTACTTTTTGTGTCAACAGTTGGTGCCACGGAGGGGGTGGGAGAGGGGTTGTTCTAACAAGCAATTGCAACGTGCTAAGTCAAAACAAAACAACATAAGAAGAACGAGAATTGTGAGCGAACATTGATGATTCTAATGATGATAATGATGATGATTATAGCAATATGATAATAACACCCTGTGACATTATTTGCGCAGTTGAATATAGAAAAAACTACAAAACAAGTTTGGACAGAATAAATAGGAACAGCTAGAAGGTGCGTTATTTGTTGTTGCTTTCAGTTGCTAGTTTGGTTGCAGCTGCAGGACAGCTTTAAGCAGTTTTGTAGACATACACAAAAATATGAAAAAGGTGGTCCACCGCACACAAACAAGGCAAGCAAGCAATAAATCTCAAACTGAAAGTAAACAAAAACGCCTGTACTAGCATTTCTTGCAAAGAGCACACAAACAAAGTGTGAAGTAACGCACTTTAATGAACGACACAAAACAAGACAAGAAATTTTCGGCAATAAGCCTCCTCAGCGACAAAACAATGAAAACAATACAGACATTAACATGCACAATACTCCCCTTGTGAAGCCAAAGTGGTCTAGTGTGCAACAACCGCGCGGGCAGTTGGTGGGTTCAGCTGTACTCGTGTAATGTAGGCCTGTTTAAACAGGCGGACGGGTGACCTCAGTGCGCGTGCTCGCTGTGTTCAGTGGCACGCGCTGCGACCGATTTGACCTGTGGGCGGTCTCAGGACGAAAGAGGTGCACGCGTTAGCTTCATTGTCGCTTGTAGCTGCGGGGCGATGGGGCAAGGGGGGGGAGGCGGGGGCTGGGGGGCGGATCAGAAGGGAAGGACGAGGTGGGAGTGGGGATAGGGGTAGTTCGGGGCCACAGGGGGGGGGGGGATGGGGGGGTAGGCAGAACGAGTTCGAGTTCGTGTTTCCGAGTTTCTCCGATTAGCTCACAGTTTCAAGCACGCGTCACCCCGAAAAACTTTATGCTTCATCGCTCGTCAATTTCATGTGTTTACTTTTTCTCAAAAGTGAATATGAAATTAGCACGGAACAGTAAACAATCAACAACAAGTCAAAGTAGTTCGGTAATTCTTGTTCTCACAAGAAAACAAACACACACCCATAACTGCAAAGGAATGCTGTTTGCGGACATTACTCCAAGGGAATGCTGTGTGCACGACATTACTCCAAAAGAATGCCTGTTTAACGACATAACTCCAAGGAATGCTGTTTACGACATAACTCTAGGAAGGAATGCTGTTTACGACATCCAACTCCAAGGGAATGCTGTTTTAGACATTACTTACCAAGGAATGGGGACTGTTTACGACATAACCCAAGGGAATGCTGTTTACGACATAACTCCAAGGGAATGCTGTTTTACGACAGACATAACTCCCAAGGGAATGCTTTACGACATAACTCAATGCTGAATTTCGTTACGACATGACTCAAGGTGAATGCGGTTTACGACATAACTCCAAGGGTAATGCTGGCTTTGCGACATGACTCCAAAGGGAATGCTGTTTACGACATAAACTCCAAGGGAATGCTGTTTACGAGACATTACTCCAAGGGGGAATGAATGCTGTTTACGACATAACTCCAAGGTGAATGCTGTTTTACGACATTAACCTCACAAGGAATGCTGTTTACGAGCATAACTCTAATGGAATGCTGTTTACGACATTACTCCAAGGGAATGCTTTGTACGACATACACTCCATGGGAATGCTGTTTACGAACATAACTCTAAGGGAATGCTGTTTACGACATAACTCTAAGGGAATGCTGTTTACGACCATAACTCTAGGGGAATGCTGTTTACGACATAACTTCCAAGGGATGCTGTTGACGACATTACTCTCCATGGGACCGCTGTTTAATTTTACGAATAACTCGAAGGGAATGCTGTTTACGACTACTCCAAGGACATGGCTTTCCGACTCTAAGTGAATGAATGCTTGTTTAACAACGACACATTACCCACTCCTTGTGAGGGAATTCTGTTTACCGACATAACTTCCAAGGGAATGCTGTTTACGACATTTACTCCACGGGAATGCGCTTTAC
>JADBJO010026392.1:17500-22582 GCA_016801955.1 Conus betulinus | reverse complement strand
GGACCCTCTACACCAGGCAGCCCCCTCATAAGTAGTTCCGAAGCGATGGGCCACGAGTAGCTACGGGAGCACATATCTCCAGTTGAAGACGTCAGCGGAACTGATTGTTGAAGCTATCACGCGTGTCGAGAGAGAGATGCCGCCTAAGCGGAAAGAAGAAGATCAGTGTGGGGGGGAAGTGAATAGTGTTCTTGAGTGCGGACGTGCTACATATTCTCTCTTGTTTAAATCAGAATCGTAGTAAATCTTGACGTTGTTCAGTGCCTATGTTTGGCAGAGACTGCGCGGTGAAGTGTCATGCCTTCAGCAGCAACGGATTTCCGATGTGTGTGTGGTTGTTTTATGCCCGTTTACATCAATTTCATGACGAAAAGGGCCCAGGACAACTCGGCTATGCGCGTCGCCATTGTTAAACTTGGGCGGAGAGTGGACGGTGTCACCTTTGGACTGCTCCTCTCTTACCTGTTCTGGGGCAGTTTGCTTTTGCGCTGTGGGGACATTGAAAGCGATCCAGGACCCAACAATCCCCCAGGTAAGAGCAACACGAGGCAGTCACGGTTGACCAGTACAGCAGCAAGTCGCAGTGTCAGTCTGGAGAGGCTGAGCGAGTCCACCACTTCTGAAACTTGCCAGCCCCTGGATCTTACCCTGAGTGATGTTGTGACGACTATGAAAATCATTGGCGACCAGATGAACGCCAAGTTGGATGATGTGAAGAAAGAACTTCGTGAGTTACGCGACGATCACTTGGCTCTGCAAAACGAACTGAAAGGACTGAAAGAGGAGATGAACGAGCTAAGAACGGAGAACCAGGAACTAAAAAAGACCACCAGCGACCTGTGGAGCAGACTGGCCGACTATGACAAGAAGATCGATGATCTGGAGGGGCGCTCCAAACGCAACAATCTCCTTTCTACGACTTCCTCGTTCGGAAAATGAGATCAATGCTCTTTGCGAAGGAATGCTCCGAGACCTGATCACCGACAAACTTGGCTTGACAGACGACGTGGAGTTTGACCGGGTGCATCGGCTTAATGGGAAGTCAGATTCTCCCATTATTGCTCGGTGCACCTTCTACAAACAGAAGGTGAACATTCTGAAAGCAAAACAGAAACTCCGGGGATCGAATGTTTTCGTCGGCGAAGACTTTTCCAGAGGTGTGAGAGACGTTCGTAGAAGACTGACGCCACACCTAAAGAAAGCTCGGCAGGAAGGGAAAAGAGTGACAATGATATATGATCACCTATTAATCGACGGCAAAAAGTACTCTGTGGACAGTGCGGAGAGGTTGGTGGAATTCAATCCAAATAGGAAGTTGGTGCCGGTCCCTGTGGAACGTTTCTGCCGCGGAGATTTTCAGCCCGGGAATCGACGGCTGACGTGTCACCGGTGTCATCGCTTGGCGTAACTGTGAGTGGCACGAAGCCCGCACGTGCTTTTGTGAGTGACAACGTGAACTGTGACTCTTCGTGCTGTGTCTTGCCGTGTGCTGAAACTGACCCGTGGAAGGGGGCGTATCCCAGTGGCAGAAGAACCCATAAAGTTTCCGAGTGATCGGTTAAATAATGACGTTTTTTTAGTTCTGGTGATGACAACAACAAAGGAAAACGCGCCGTATCGTTTCTGCACTGGAATGTTAATGGTTTGTTTTCAAAATTGAATGATAAAGATTTGTTTCATATGTTTGCTCTTTTGATTTCGTATGTTTTGTGGAAACATTTCTTTTATTCTAATGTATTTTCTGGATTTTCAACATTTTGTATACCTGCTGTAAAATTCACGAAACAAGGGAGACGATCTGGAGGTACAGTATGTCTAATTAGAAATGACTTTTTACAGTATGTCGAACAAATTCCTATGAAATCTCGACTCTGCTGTGCATTTCTTATTAAAAAGCAGTTGTTCAGGATAGATAAAGATGTTCTGTATATCTGTTCTTATGTTCCTCCCGAGGGTTCGCCATATTATGTTCATTTTGATAGTGAAAATGGTATAGCTCAGTTGGAGGATTACATAACAGACTGTATACTGACTTACCATGATGCATATGTATTGTTGTGTGGAGATATGAACAGCAGGACTTCTAATGTTTCACATGTTTGTCAGAGAATTAATGATGGCAATATTCTTGAGTTGCAACGTGCAAGTCATTGAATAATTATGGTAAATTGTTATTAAATATGTGTACTGCTGTAGATTTGTGTATGCTTAATGATCTGTGTAATGGCGATCTTGAAGTTTGCTACACATACGTGTCAGATAGTGGCTGCAGTGTTATTGATTATTTTTAATGTCTTGTGAATTATTTGCGTGTTTTGGTGATTCGTGTGAGCTAAAAGTGTGTGCACGTACTGAGTCAGATCATATGCCTGTAGAACTCCATGTCAGTTGTGTAGATGATAACTCAAACGCTAAACTTAATGATAATAGTTTCATATTGGAAAAATGTTGTATGGAATGATGATTATAGTAGTGTATTCTGTAATAATTTGTCACGAATAGACTTTCAGGTAAAAATGGCACATGCACTCAGTTTGATTGATCTTGATGTTAACGAAGCACTGCGTTACTTTAACATGTGTATAAAAGGAAGCTGCTGCTGTCTGTATGAAAATTCAAGTAAGGCATAAAGGAAGTAATCAGTCCCAAGACTGGTTTGTTTCAGAGTGTGGTTATTGTAAAAAACAGGTTCGTAGATTGTTGAATAAATTTGTGCGCTCACATGATGATGGAGACCGTCACGAGTATCGCAAGGCAAGACGTGAGTATAAGCATTTACAGAAGAGAAAGAGGAAACAATTTAATGATAGACTAATTGCAGAATTACTGTCTTCTGTGAATAGTCAGAAACAGTTTTGGGACACAGTGAAAAGGATATCTTTGAAACAAAATCAGCCTCAAAACACATAAGTATAGGCACTTGGTTTGAACATTTCAAAACACTGCTGGCAAAAGATACTAATACTGATAATATGTTACAGTGTAAAGATAATGAAGAACTGGTGAACGATAATTTGAATCGCCCAATCGCTCTAAGAAGAAGTTTTTTTTGCCATTAGGAAAATTAAACAACGCAAGGCTGCAGGACCAGATGGTATAATTGGAGAATTTATAAAATATGGTTGTAAATCTGATCTCGTTTTGAATTTCTTGGTAACCTTTTTCAACTCTCTATTTGACAAGGGAAATATATCCTGAGAATTGGGCAGAATACATTTATTATACCCCTCTATAAGAAAGGAAATGTAAACAATCCCAATAATTACCGAGGCATTTCACTTTGTGATGCTACTAGTAAGCTCTACAGCACGATCATTAATGTAGGTTAAATGGGTAGAAGAAAATAATCTCACGGGAGAATATCAAGCTGGATTCAAACGTAATTACTCTACTATAGACCATATGTTTACTCTGATGACTTTTATTCAGAAACCGTTTTCTTTCAATCGTAAATTGTACGTTGCCTTTATTGATTTTGAAAAAAGCTTTCGATTCTATTATCGGAAGTATTTTGTGGCCTGTTTTGTTGAAAAATGGGTATCCATGGAAAATTATATAAATGTGTTATAAGTATGTATAATTGTGTAAAATCTAGAGTGAGAAGTGGCGGTAAATTGTCACATTACATTATGTGCACTAGCGGTCTTAAACAAGGACGTGTGTAGTCCTATTCTATTTTCTTTATTCATTAACGAATTAACAGTTTAAGTTATAGATAATGGGAGGCATGGAGCCAGTTCACAGACGACTTTTTAGAATTGTTTATACTTCTTCTGGCAGATGATATTGTTTTGTTGTCTGAAACAGTTATACTGTTTACAAACACAATTGAATAATTTATGGCATGCTGCTTCTTCTCTACAACTGACAGTGAATATGCAGAAAAGCAATATAATTGTATTCAGGAAAGGTGGCTATTTAGGTGCAAGAGAACGTTGGATTATAATGGAATACCTATGCCAGTCGTGAATGTCTACAAATATTTAGGAATTTATTTTTCAACCAAATTAAGTTTTAACTTTGCTTGTAAAGATCTAGCAGGCAAAGCAAAACACGCTGCTTTGTGTATAATGAGGAAATTATCAAGTCTGGGAAATCAGTCATTTGAAATTTTTGTAAAACTATTTGACTCCCAAATCCAACCCATTGTCCAATATGGTGCTGAAATCTGGGGTCTGGATAAAGCTGCAGTGAATTGTGAGAAGTACATTTGTTCGCTTTAAAGAGATTTCTTGGGGTTTCACTACAAACATCTAATGATTTGATTTATGGGGAAACTAACAGGTATCCAATATATCTGAATCTGCAGTTAGATGTATTCGTTACTGGTTGAAACTGATAAAAATGAACGATTCTAGGTTACCAAAGAAAGCTTATAACATGTTGCGTAATCTGGATGTTAGGGGAAAACAAAACTGGGTAACAAAGTTGAGAATTAAGTTATATGAATTAGGCTTTGGATATGCCTGGTTAAATCAGGGTGTAGGATGAACCGACTTTTATCCGAATGGTTCGTACAAGATTGGTTGACAGTAGATGGCAAGAATGGAATCCCACATAAATGATAGTGGTAGATTTGATTTGTATAGACAGTATAACTCCTTGCATCATATTCCGACTATTTGTCAATGAAAATGGACAGACATCTGAAATTTATAATGACAAGATTTAGACTGGGAATATCAGATATCTTTGTTCATCATTTTCGTTATAGGCAACATTACAACTCTGATCTCATCTGTCCATTATGCAAAAATGCATATGAAGATGAAGTTCATTTTGTATTACAGTGTACTGCCTTGAGTGGCTTAGAGATGAGTTCATTCCGCCTAAATATTACAGACAACCATCTGTATTTAGACTTAGCTTACTTATGGCCTGCACTAAAGAGGATGTTGTTAAAAAAAATCGCCTTGTACCTATACAAAGCCTTCAAACTCCGTAGCACAATTTGTTCTTGAAATGTGTTGTTTTCGTTTTGATCAATATGATTTACAATGTCATTTTTGTCAATGTGTAATCCATCCCATCATAAGGGGTTGTGGCCTATAATGATTAAATCATCCGTATCCGTATCCGTAT
>JADBJO010026392.1:0-12500 GCA_016801955.1 Conus betulinus | reverse complement strand
GATGGAAGAAGGAGAGAGGTACTGTCGCGTACTTTAGTGGCACCAGTGTGAGCTTGAGCTCATTTCCCTTTGTTTTGTAAGGTCTTGACTGACTTCCCTGTGTGTTTTATTTTACATGAAGCTCATTGCTGCCATTTCTTTCTTTAATTCTGGTGGGCGTCTGTTAGGATTTTAAAGCAGTGAGTGAGAATTCAGGTAAATTGGGAGTGAGAGATGATCAGTTTCAGAATATAAATGCTGTGCTTTGGGCTGTCATTTAGTGGGCCCTTGGTTTTTTACGCTTGACGGTTTTACAGATAAACCGAAAATTTACAATATGCTTATTGGGTGTTGGTGGTTTTTTTTTCCTGTTCAATAAAACAAAATGTAGTTTGTCTTCTTTTTCATCATTGGATATTGGACAAGTCAAATCCGTTCCAGTATGTTTACTGTAGCGATACTGGTGTCGCACAATGTCTGACATTCCCAGTGTAAATTTGATCATAATAAACTTCAAATGTCTGCCAAAATCTATTCGCGATAAAGTTTGACATCGTATACTGTACACACTGTTTTTATACATAATAAATTTATCTCTATTTTGACATGGGTGTCCCATTCCTGCATCCAATTAATCCTTCCTTAAAATCACACAAAAATAATCTGTCATTTAGCACGCCTTGGCTTTTCCAAGCATATCAACATCCAGATCGATGTAATTTACATGGATATTTGAAACCCAATTTCTTTTCATGTCTTGCATCTAGGTCGTATGACGTCATATAGGCTTTCCGTGGTAATCTATGATCATTCATATTTCTTGATTTCAGCCAGTATGGAATGCAGCTTTGTATAGAATTTAAATAAATAGGATATCTATTGGTTTCTCCAAAGACAAAGTCATTGGGTGTTTCCATTTCAACTCTTAATAATTTCTTTAAGGCTAAGAGGTGTGCTTCTTCACAATGGTGGGCTGCAACGTCTACTTTCCAAAGTCCTACGCTGTACTGAGCAATGATTTGAACGTGGAAATCAATTGTCTTCACAATACATCTAAACTAGAATTCTTCAAAACATAAAGTTTTCTCATAATGCAGAGAGACCTTGGTTTGCTTTACCAGGTCATTGCACGCCAATGTGAAGCTGAGTTTTGTTGAAAACAATATACGTAAGTATTTGTAAGCATTTACAACAGGTATCACAGCATGGTTAAACATCCTATTTTCTCTTGCTGCTAAATAAGCACTTTCTCTAAACACAGTTATATTTTAAATTCACTTTCAAATCAAGAGAAAAAGCTGCCTAATGCATGCTGCTTAACTATGTTTGCAAACCAGTCATTGTCTCTGATAACAGTACAACATCATCTGCTAGTAGTGAGATAAAGAGATCACAATGCAACATCATCTGCTAGTAGTGAGATAAAGAGATCAAAATAGTCGAGTGTAAACATTGTGCCCTGCTTACCATTTCGAATTATGTCTACGGCAAATTCATTGATAAAAACAGAACGTAAAACCGGACTGCACATGTCACCTTGCATAACCCATAAGTGCACATGATAAAATCAGTTATTTCATATTGTCACTATACCTTTACTTTAACATTATTATACATACTTTTGAGCAATGGTATAGATTAAAAATTATACCATTTTAAAAAAAAACAACTAGAATTGAACGAATAATTTTCCTTTTTATAGCATCAAAAGTTTTTCGCTAAATCAACAAATGCTGCATACAATTTTTTTGTCGAAAGAGAACTGTTTTTGAACAAGACCTAACGAAATAAACATGTGATGAATAGCTGAATAATTCTTTTTGAACTCCCCAGACATTCCCCAGTAGTGTTATTTACTTTCAACCCACTCTTGTACACGATGACTAATAACTGTACTATAAATTTTGCTATTAGCATCGCGTAAAGAAATGCCCCTGTAATTGCTAGGGTTGTTGACATCTCCTTTTTTTGCACAGAGGAAGCAGAATACTTTCTGGCCAAGCGTCAGGGAATACACCTTTCTAAATCAAAGCGTTTAAAAACTTGAAAAGAAATCTCAATACAAATCACCTGCTTTTCATTTACAAACTCTTCAATTATTCCACCCAGCCCAGCAGCTTTTCTTATTTTCATCTCTCGAATTGCTAAAAGAACTACTTCTTTTTAAATTGATCGATTGGAATGATCATCATTACCATTAAGATTCGATTACCCTTTTAAGTGTTGAAACCAGTCATCCATAGTGATATCATTACTACTGTGTTTTCTGTTACAGGAAATTTTATTTACATTTCCTCAAAATTGCTTTTGATTTTTCACAGAAGATAACAATTCATTTAACTACGACTTGTGGGAGTAGTTCTCTTCGCGCTTATACTTATGTCACAACCAATGCAAAAGCTCAAGAAATCAAATCTGTCACGGGTAATCGTTTTGTCCCAGATTCACCACAACAGTCTGTATTCTGTTAACAACAAGAGATCCACGCGCCACAGGTGCGATGACTGGTCATGCATTTACCCTTTGCTTGCCAGAGGAGTCATCATCTGAATATGACAGAAAGTGTCAAAACGCACCATAAACTTTGCAAATGGCAAAGAAGAGATAATAGAAACACTGTCAAAAACATTCTGGATCCAAAAGTAAGAGAAAATGCAAAACAATGAACTCTGAACGCTCTCGTAATCAGAATGAAGTCTTAGTCATATCCAAAGGCACCATAGTCCATGAATAGGGAGATATAAATCAATTACAAAATGTCGTTTTACTGACATGTTCAAAGGACGTGAGACAGCAGAACCAGGAAGACCCAGAAGTACCAGCAGTCATGGACCAGCTCTGTGGGGAATCAAGTCACGCAAATTCAAGCAAACATGAGAGAACTGGCGACTTTTCCTCACAGAAACGACATGACGCTGCATACTGGCATAACATTAGATGACTGTCATGTTGCAAACTCTGCTTCTTGGCTTGCCAGCCTGGGAAGTGTTTATGCCTCTAGAAAGAATATGTCAGCACCATATGTAAAACCTCTAAGAGATCAATTTGGAAGTACAGATGACACTTTGAAAGCATCAGTAGCTTTTACCAAAATGCAGAGTCAATGACCGTTACTGTTTCCAACACGTACAGCCGTATTCATTGCACAACACCCGGATCACTTAAGTTCAAGCACATAACCAAGCTGTAGTCAACACATTTGGATGTCAGTTTGATTTCATGCTCAGCTTTGGTTTGGCCGATGATGCCACTGACCATGCATGCAATTAAACACAGTGTTGATAGTTTCACTGACCTGAACTTGAGGAAAGACGTATCGATTAATACCACAGGAAACACAGTTTTGATACTTTCACTGATCTAAACTTGAAGAAAAAACCCACCGATTAATACAAGACAGAAAATTGCAAGCATTGAGTTACTTACTTTGCTACTCCTAGAGAAAATATCTCTGAAATGCCTGTCATACTTGGTGAAGTCACAATGCAAAAGCCAAGAGATCACAGGCAAACTGAACTTACTTCCTACAGAATGACAATAGGCTTTTTCCGCATAACCTTGGTTACTACCCAATGGAACCAGAACAAATGACTGATCATACTAACCAGGATGTGGAGCATCATTCACGACACAGACGCTGAAAGCAATCTTAAGAATGATGTCCTTAAATACGAACTACACCCAACTGATGTCCTCAACCTCATTCTTGACATACAAAAGCCACGCACAATTCAAGTGGTAGAAGAATTTTTAGAACGCGACAAATGACCCCTCCCTTACATCAATTAACACAGAAACTTTAAAGGAGCTTTAAGGACAGTCGCCAAAAACAACAACAACAAAAAAAAAAAACGATCTCTACCATAGAAAGATTCAATCATGATGAATCCCCCAGCTATTCCAGATTTAGAATGTCCTGTTTATCCCTTCTGGGTGATCACAGCCAAATGAGACGGCTGTGGCTGACTTTCCATTCCCTCCCCTGCAGACCTTCTGGGCAATGATAAACCTCCACTGCCCATCAGATCACTTTCCATTCCCTCCCCTGCAGACCTTATGGGCAATGCTAAACCTCCACTGCCCATCAGATCACTTTTCATAAAAGGTTCCTGCGTGTTTTTTTGCGGATGACACGTCTTTTTCATTCTAACCACTCTAACCTCCATCAGTTATCCGTTAAAATGCAAGAGAATGTTGACCAATTAGTCAATTGGACTAAGCTCAATCACATGTCTTTAAATGAAAAGAAAACTAAGTATATGATTATAACTTCGCGGTAAAAAAAGACAAAAACATAACTTCTGTAATGCCCTCGATATACATAGGTGTAAACCAGGTTGAAGAAGTCAGTACCCATAAAATTCTGGGAGTCACCTTAGATCATAATCTCACCTGGGCACCCCCCATATTACTTGTTTAAGCAAACGTGTCACAAAAAGTATTCCAGCTGACAAAAAATAAAAACAATTTCTTGATATAAACGCGCGTAAGCACTTTTGCCATGCATATATTCAATCATTTATTGATTATGCATCTACTCTTTATGATTCGTGTAGTGCTAATTCACTGAAACCTCTAGCCAGTGTTAATAAACGAGCCCTCAAGGCTATACTTCTAAAATCATCTTCATTAACCCCTCAAGACTATATCAAACTAAACATTCTTCCTTTGTCACTCAAATTTCAATACAACAAAGCAATAATGATGTACAGAATTATGAACGGTTACGCACCTCCTACTCTAACCGCTAAATTTCCTCTCAATCAGTCACGTTACACTAATAATATACTTTTCCGTCGACCAAGAACTGATCTTTTCAAAACTAGTCTTATCTACTCCGGCGGAACAACACTTTGGAATTCCCTACCAATAAACATTAAAGAAAAGGGGAGCATTAATTTCTTTTAAGACAGCCTATAAAAATTCCTTATTCAAAACATTGTATCATTTTAAAACAACTCTTGCATAAATCCTTATTCATAAACTAAATCATGTCATGCTTATTTCAAATGTGAATAGAAGGTTACAAACCAATTATCTAAAAGTATATACTGGTATCCGTCTATGCTTTAATTACTTTATGAGTAAGTGTGTGCGTGTAAAAGTGGAGGGGGTAAACGGCACTATATTTACTATACATCGATGCCTCCCTCCATAACTTCCCTGCTTCACTTACGCCCTCCCCCTCCATTTCCCATCCCAATTCCTCCCCCTTTATTTCCCACTTCCCCCTCTCCCCCGCCCCTCTCCCTTTCCAACCCCCCCCCCCCCCCCCCCCCCCCCCCAATGCATTTATAGTATTGTTAGTTCTCATATTTTGTCAATGCTATTGACTTCTGTTGTACATAGCAAATTAATTAATTGGTTATTCTGTACATATTGTGTGTGTGTGTCTGTGTGTGTGTGCGCTTGTGGCGTTGAAAGGAAACAGTTGTGTGTGTTGCTGCGTTTCCATGAAAGGATGGTTTATTAGGGGTAACAGTTGTTACCCCGTCAACCTCTCTCACCCATCCCCAGATTTTCCTAAAAGCTGTTCTGGTCGGAATAAAACGTACGCACGAACGCACGCACACACACACACACACACACACACACACACACACACACACACACACACACACACACACACACACACACACACACACACGCACGCACGCACGCACGCACGCACGCACGCACGCACACGCACGCACGCACGCGCGCACACACACACACACACACACGGACGCATGCACGCATGTACACACACACACACACACACACACACACACACACACACACACACACACACACACACACACACATACACATGCACATGCACATACGTATGCATACGCACAAATGTCTGCACAATCAGAGGCACACTGGAAGTACGCACACAACTTGGGAGAGAGAGAGAGAGAGAGAGAGAGAGAGAGAGAGAGAGAGAGAGAGAGAGAGAGAGAGAGAGAGAGATTATCATTTATTTTCAGCTATTTGTTACCATATTTTAATCTATTCCATGTCTTTTCATGTTTATCAATATGCAATTAAAATGTGTGTGTGTGTGTGTGTGTGTGTGTGTGTGTGTGTGTGTGTGTGTGTGTGGTGTGTGTAACGGGCGGGGGCGGGGGAGGGGGTGTGTGTGTGTGTGTGTGTGTGTGTGTGTGTGTGTGTGTGTGTGTGGTGTGTGTGTGTGTGTGTGTGTGTACGCGCGCGCGTTGTTCGTGTGTGTGTGTGTGTGTGTGTGTGTGTGTGTGTGTGTGTGTGTGTGTGTGTGTGTGTGTGTGTGTGTGTGTGTGTGTGTGTGTGTGAGAGAGAGAGAGAGAGCGCGCATATGAGAGCGCATATGTGTGGTGTGTGTGTGTGTGTGTGTGTGTGTGTGTGTGTGTGTGTGTGTGTGTGTGTGTGTGTGTGTGTGTGCACGCGCGCGCGTTCGTGCGTGTATGCATGCGTTCTGTTTGCTGCAGGGTGGGAGATGTTCCACAACTGGATGTATGTCATCAAAGTTATGGTTTACAGAAAAAATGCTTATGCACGAAGAGGATGAAGAAACAGAGGAGAAGAATGCCGTTAATGATTATATTACACCTAAAACACAACAGAATCAAGGCAGTTTCCCGAATCATTTTCCAGTAAAGTTCACCGGCAAAGTAGAGCAAGAACTTTTCACTTCTATCGTTCGTTTAAGATACATGTGTTACATGAACCCATTGTCCAATTAAATGGAAGTTTGACCTTATATGGTGAGCAGGGAAAGCGTTTATGTGCTTGCTTGCATGTGTATATGCGACCCTTTCTATGTGAATGTGTGTCCAGAGTATCTCTGTGTGTATGTGTGTGAATGTGCGTGCGTGCGTGCGTGCGTGCGTGCGTGCGTGCGTGCGTGTGTGTGTGTGTGTGTGTGTGTGTGTGTGTGTGTGTGTGTGTGTGTGTGTGTGTGTGTGTGTGTGTGTGTGTGTGTGTGAAAACATGTGAAACGTAACTTTACGCGTCTGCAAAGTTTTTGAGAAAAAAGCTAAAATTAATGGAATTTTTTCTTCATCAGAAAATTCCCTTCTATTCTACAAAAGGGATGAGACAGGGATTTGTAGCACACAAGCAAACACTATTTATTTTTCGTTTCATTTTTGTCGCTCTTTAAAAGCGATTTCTCATTCACACTAGCACTATAATCTGACTTTCTGCACTTTGTCTTGCCCAAGTGTTTTTAATGAATAATCAACCATTTGTCACTACATCTTTACCTTTATTTAAATACCGTAGACAATCATGAATTCAATACACATTCACACACACAACACACACACACACACGCACGCACACACACACACACACACACACACACACACACACACACACACACACCACACACACACACACACACACACACACACACACACACTCTCTCTCTCTCTCTCTCTCTCTCTCTCTCTCTCTCTCTCTCTCTCTCTCTCCCCTTCTCTCACGCACACGCACACACATACAACCCCCCCCCCCCCCACACACACACACACAGACACACGCACGCACGCACGCATGCACGCTGCGCACGCACGCACGCACGCACGCACACACACACACACACACACACCACACACACACACACACACACACACACACACACACACACACACACACACACACACACAATTGCAGGGGAAATACGTTCCAATTCAGTGCTGAGTTGAAAGTGACCATTTATTCTACAGTTCCTGACTTGACGGCATAACCGGATAGAGATATTACTACATTCACTATCTGCTGGTCCACAGCAAGTTATTCGTTGTCTCTGGCTCCACAGCAAAGGCGGACATAAAAATGACTAGTTCCCAACATTTAAAAACGAGATGCAACAGCATATAAACGTACTCCCAGTACAGTGACAGACAGGGGAGACAATTTCCATTTAGTGTAAGAAAAAAAAAAAAAAAAAAAAAAAAAAAAAAACCCTCAACAGTGCGGTGATTATTTCCATTATCAGGTTTGATTTTTTTGAATTATCATTTATATCCGTCAGTAACAGCTATTGTGGTAAAATAAAACATCGAGCATCATCCATGACCCATAATGAACGCATTTTGACCATGGACGGACACACAGACAGACAGACAGACAGCATTTTTTTCGTTCCCATTCTAAAGTACTCCTAGTTCTATAAGAACTGGATCACAAACACAAGTTTTCTTCATTGCTTACAACGTCACGCTGTGTGGTTTTCTATCGGTCTCTGGCATTACGCTGGTGTCGTTCATACAGGCAATTTGAAGATGTTACGATTTGTTTGTTCATGTAGACCATTGGCACGACTCAACGCCTGGGTTGTTCGCCCTTGAAGATAACGAGTTATTTTTCTTTTAATCTCGGTCTTTAGATGAATTCCCTTTTTAAAGTGTGTTTTTACGGCTGTTAATATTTGATTAAACAAAACAAACAAACAAACAAACAAAAGAGCATGTTCATTAAAGAAGGGAGACCATTTTTCTCCCTTCTGCCCAGCAACGGTTTGTTATTGTTTTTTAGTCGGGAAGTAAGTTTGAATGTCTTTATTATCTTTTTTTTCACCATCGTGTCAAGTCACAACAGTTCCACAAGAAATCAAGAGAATGACTTGATTACACAGAAACGTTTGCCTATACAGCATATTTGACGTCAGTCCGTACTCTTACACAACTTTCTGACAGCATGATTTCATTTTGTTATAAATGTGTTAAAACAGCATTCTTATATTAATCGAGAGATCTATATGGAACATCCACAAGGGTTTGAAACCGAAAGAGATATTGGACAGAAAATAGTATACAAATTAAACACATCACTGTGTGGTTTTAAAACAGCCTGGCTGGAACTGGGACCAAATGTTGCACTAGTATTTATCACAAAATGACTCGGTGTAAAATCGCTCTGTGTGTAAACCAAACACATTCAAAAAGAAACAATTATGGTTCTTGTATGGGTAGATGGTTTCATTGTTGCTGACACATTATTGTGTAAAACAAAGCAGATGTTTAAAGAAAGATTCAGAATGAAGACATTGGAAAGCTTTCATTATTTTTTTCGGCATTGACATTGAACAAAGGGATAATTTTGTGAAAATGAATCAAAGAAGGCACATTGAAAAACAAATTTGAAAGATCTGACATGTCTGGTTGACAACCAATGGTTACCATTTGAACAAAAACTGGAATGGACTGAAAAGGAACCACACATATCGTGAAATTGTAAAAGGTCTGATTTATGTGATTATGAGTTCTAGACCTGATTTTTTGTCTTGTTACCAAGCTGTCTCGGTACTTGAAGTCACTGGGTGCATTTAACATGCGTTGCGATACCTGAAAGGACTGCTCCCTCTGAATAACGTTAAAGGAAGAGAGAAGGTTTGCATCTCATAGGTTACAGTGATGCTGTTTTGGCCTCATTTCTGAAGACACACACAGCACCGAGAGAAACTGTTCCAGACTCACAGAAAAGGATCCTCTGATTTCTTGGAAATTAAAGAGACAACCAGTAGTGGAACTTTCAATTTGTGAGGCTGAATATATTATTCTCGCAGCCACAGTCCAAGACAGTTTCTACCTCAATTTTAGAGAGACATTGGCATTGGAAAATCAAGATGATTTGGCTTTGATATTTGAAGACAATCAAGGAACAATTTGCTCTTGCAAACAATCCTGTGAACCGTCAAAGATCAAAACTTATCAATATCCGACACCTCTCCATTCGTTCTGAGGAGAACAGAGGCAAACCTTTGTTGAAGTATAGTCCTACCGGAGAAATGCTGGCAGATTTCATGACAAAGCCTGCTATAAGACCTCAGTTGAACAAGTTCAAAACACTGCTGTTTTGAAAATAAGTACTGTCGTAAGATACACAATCCAGAGTACCAGCATTAATTAGTTTAAGATTACAGGTTACAGAATGTCAGTATTAATTTACATAAGACAGTTAAATAGTTGTTACATTCATCCATGAAAATTAATTTGATCAGGCGGGAGTGTTGACGTGTGATCTTACGATTGTTCATTTTCGGTAAAAAGATTTAATGACTAATTTTCAGTTAACAAGGAAGATCATTCTTAATTCCTTCTGCCCAGCAACGGTTCGTTTATTGTTATCGGTTAGTGAGAAAGCTTAGATGTTTTTATTATATTTCCCTCCATCATGTTAAGTCCTAACAGTTCCACAACAGCCTTCCAACGTATTCATGTGCTACGAGAAGAAGATGGACCAGACAACGAGTTTGTTCCCTTCCCGCGTTTACTAGTGTTATACTTTGAAGACGGACCATCCCAAGATCGTTGTCGAAATGCTCACCAGTTCTTTGTGAAAGGCAGAGAAATGAGGGCCACCACTTTTTCTTGTTCCCTTACTGATCTATCCTTGCTCCATGACTGGAATTCACCTCCCGTCGTGGACAGCATGTCACCAGGTAGAAGATGTAGGTTTGCGCATGAAGTCCTGACAACAAAACTAAAGATCTTACTGATTTTCTCTGTAAATCAAAATATTCAGAAGAGATTGAACAGTATAAAATTTGTGAACTTGCGGGTCAGTCAGTATTTGAAGTTGATGTTCAGCGATGTGTTAAAATTAATGGCCTAAAGTACGCATGAACGCATTCTCTCTCTCTCTCTCTCTCTCTCTCTCTCTCTCTCTCTCTCTCTCTCTCTCTCTCTCTCTCTCTCTCTCACACACACACACACACACACACACACACACACACACACACACACACACACACACACACACCACACACACACAACACACACACACACACACACAGACACACACACACACCACCACACACACACACACACACACACACACACACACACACACACACACACACACACACACACACACACACACACACACACACACACACACACACACACACAGAGCACAGACAGAGAGAGAGAGAGAAGAGAGAGAGAGGAGAGAGAGAGAGAGAGAGAGAGAGGACAGGACAATAATGCCTCCCGACTGTCTGGGGTAGGCGATCATTTGCGATGGGCATGTGGAGAAAGTTATGACCTGCCATCCGGGCAGCAGCAATATCGTTTTCAAGCATCAACACTGAACCAGTCATCTGAGCTACAGCAGCATTGTTTCCAAGCACCTGCAGACAAAGACAATGTCAGTGTGTTTTGGCCAAGAAAATTGAAACTGAACGAGAAAGTGTTTGAGAAGGATGCGCTCCCAGTTTGCGATGGTCACTGAGCATTCATTTGCAAATCCTTTGATTAGCCGTGATCAGTTCTTTAACATTCCGCCACAACCCTGGCAACACCATTCTGTGCAGCTATGGCCAGCGCTTGGCGAACGTTCAGAGAAACTGAAACATAAATGTGTTGGAACAGCTCGAAAGATATTTTTGAGGCATGGTACATATTAAAAGATAGAATGACAATTTAAGACAAATAAAAGATGTGATTCAGAGAGAGAGAGAGAGAGAGAGAGAGAGAGAGAGAGAGAGAGAGAGAGAGAGAGAGGAGAGAGAGAGAGAGAGAGAGAGAGAGAGAGAGATTGTTAAAAAAAGGAGAAAATGGAAAAGTACATGATGGCTTTTATCATGCGGCATCCAGAAAAGAAACATATCGAAAAATTACAAAACCAACACATTTTCACATGGACACGAGAAATGCAGAATACATACACGAAGTTTGGTAATGCAGGGAAACAATATTGAAAAGAAAGTACATAGAGAGAGAGAGAGAGAGAGAGAGAGAGAGAGAGAGAGAGAGAGAGAGAGAGAGAGAGAGAGAACAACATTGAGCAATCGAACACAAATTGTTCAGTCAGTTTCTCTCTCTCTCCTCTCTCTCTCTCTCTCTCTCTCTCTCTCTCTCTGCACATACATCCTTACCTATCCTTCCTTCTCTGAGAGAAGAGAGAGAGAGAGAGAGAGAGAGAGAGAGAGAGAGAGAGAGAGAGAGAGAGAGAGATGAGAGAGAGAGAGAGATTTTGCGAAGAGTGTTTTCTTGAAGCTTTGATAAGAGGTTTTTTTTTAAATTACGTAAACATTGAACAGCATACTCTTTGTCAACCGAGTCTGGTGTTGAAAGATTGACAAACACACAATTTCACCTGGTGACTATCAAATAATGTACTTGAATGGTGGCCACACAAGCTACTGCACTTGTAGAATTCATCTGGCCAAGTGCAAAAGGCCCAACGTCAATCAAAATGAACATAAATGAGTTATAGAAACAGAGAAACTAGCTACGAATGATTCCTGACGTCAAAGTGTACTTGGTAAAAAACATGTTGGAGGGAAGTGCATGTGACTGTCCTGGGAAAATTCGTCCAATTCAAGGAAATAATTTACGGATATCGTTAAGATGTTTGTAATGATGCTATGTTTTGATCAAATATTCTTGTGGATTATTTGTGTCTCAAAGGTATGCTAATTAAAGATGGTCTGGCAACATTACACTTTTCACCGCTTTTCAAGAAGTCGAAACACCAAGAAAAACATGTGCTGTACACTCATACGAAACTTGGTCCCAAAGTAATAGTTAAATAAAGAAATTAAATGAAGA